>OX183140.1:5033178-5268178 GCA_945261195.1 Cryptosula pallasiana
ACCACGTGCTACATTGCTGATGTTTATGTTAAGAACCTAGCGTCAACTGTTGACCTTTATTTGAACTTGTTTGCATTGACTCTTAACAACACTAATGCAGTGTAATAACAAGGTGCGGTTGTCCCTTCAAATAAACACCGAAAGTTATCTAACCAAACCGGTGTGCCACTAGTACACAGAACAGCTGCTTACCAATTCAAGTGGGTGATCGATAATCAGTTGGTGGCCTGTCTATGCTAAATCAAAGAGTTAGGCTGAATGAAAAAGTACTGGAAAGATTTATTTCATTGTGCACAATCCTTCCAAAAAAGAAACGGGCAAATTGAGTGAAATAGGAGCAATGCATGGCACTGCTGAATTTGCTATCATCAACATGCAGGCACCAAACTATTTCATCGTCACAAATTTATTGTTTAATTTTTTATGCTGAAACATGTTACAGTCCCGTTACAGTCTACTGTTGTTTATACAACAACATTTTAAAATATACTTGCTCAATTACAACGCCTTCAGTGATTTTTGTGGCAAAGATTGCTTTAGAATTAGTGTCAACTATGTATACATGATTTATGCATTGATTTACTTCTAATAACAATAGATCAAGTTGATCTATTTTTTGTCAAACCAGAGTTGCCCGCTCCCTCTTGACACAAAGGGGGTCGGTACAGGCTATTTAACATCGGAATTGTTTCGAACAAAAAGGGAATGTTACAGTTTATAAACTCAGGTTTCCGGAAGTCGGATTTTCTGGTAGCTTTCAGCTTTTTCTTTCTCTATAGGGGTTCTGATGTGAGCAGAAGACAATCCAGAAATTGGATAATAAAAAATAATTTAAAATGTCTTCTTTCAAGCAGACCCCAATTTCTTGTGCTGGGCATACTCGTCCTGTTGTTGAACTAAATTTCAGTGGAGTTACACCGTATGGATACTTTCTCATTAGCGCCTGCAAAGGTAAGTTGTTGTTGTTTTTTTTGACACACACACAACACTCACTGACTTCACTACTTCTTAACTACTACTGCTGACTAATAACAACTTTGTAGTAAATAATAATGAGTAAATAATAATGAATAAAGTTGATAATAAAAATTGCTTATAATAATACAACTCACATTATTATTTCTATGCAAAAGCTGCGACTACTACTACTATGAATCATTGAATGATGATTATTTATTATTATAATTATTATTATCTGTCCTCGTTGTTTTTTTCTTTGTTGTTCTTAGTTTTGTTTTATCATCCTCCTAATTAATAGTAGTCCAGTAAAGTAGTAGTTTATTCTTCATAGTAGTAAATAAATAGATACTTATTATTATTATCTATGAATAAACTAGCATAATGTTATCATAACAAATATTAATGAAAATATGATTTATATATTGTCATTGTTGTGTATTATAATATAATTTATTATAGTTATTATGTTGTTGTCGCCTGTTGGTACCATTGTTTGGTGCTCGGAGATTATTTCAATCATTATTATTTATTATGAATTATTACTATTAATTATATGATTATTTATTACATTTATTAATTTTTCTGTTTTAATTTTATGAAAAATATATCCCAACACAACAATCAATGACTGGTAAAATAAATTTTATTTATTACCAGGTGGCTGAGAATGTTTTGTTTTGCATTTTAAAACAACTGAGCGCTTTCGATAATTTTAGACTTTTTGCAAACCTTCTGACAGTTTTGTCAAATCGTTCATATGGTTTGATATTTCAAGCTGATCCCTGATACGCATTGCATTACGGTTAATTGATTAATATATTTCAAGTCCATTTACGACTGATGTTTTTTTGTACTTGGCACTGAACGGAGAACTTTTAATGTAATGAATAGAAAGTTGTTTTTATCATTCAATTATCATCATTGCAATCAGTCCATAAAGATTATTCAAATACTTGAAAAAAACTAGGCGCTGTATTCAAGGTTCATATATATGGCTGAATGATGTATTTAAAGTCTACTGATTGTTGTGTCTATGTTATTTATTTATCATAAAGGTTATAACAAGAATGAGGGAAATTGGTTTTCGTTTCAAAACCATTAGCTTAGCAAATCTTATCAAAATATTTCAGATCATTTTGAAACAGCTTGGACTATTTCAAAATAGTTTATGGGGCTTGTAAATAGTTCATACGATTTTTCAAGTGATCATTCATATGGATTGTCCTCTTTCAAACCATCTGAATCATTTCAAAATAGTCTGAATTTTTTCGTAAAACAATTATATGGTTTGTAAAATTTCACGGCTGTTAGACAGGAAATACAGTTTTAATGCATGAAATTTTGCTACTACCGTGGCTGATTTTTATTTATTATAATTAGTAAGCGGGGTTTTGAGATACTTTCATCGTTCTGTTTCCTAGATTTATCCAATTATTTTCAATCTGAAAGATGCTTTGCAAATCGTCTAGAATATTTCAAAAATCTTCGTACACTAAAGCAAAAGCCACTGACGTTATGAGCTATCATATATATGAATCAAAAATGGCTGTTAGTTGTATAGTTTTATCTGCATATGTTTTATAATAATGATAATATAATTATAAAATGCATTGATTATCCATAAACTTTTATGAAAAATTGTCGTTGTAATGACAACATTGCTACAAAGATCATGTAAACAAAATAATTAATGACATGAAAATTCTGCACAGCCCAATACATGGAAATTGCCATTTGAATAGTCCCAACATACCGTATACAACAGATGCTTAAAGCCTGGTTCTAATACATGGCAAAAGTGCTCGCAAGTGATCGCAGAGCATCGTACTATGATCTGCAATACACGCTCACATAAACCTGGCACAAATCACGATCTCAAAAAATATAATCACTCTCTTGACTGGGAGGTAATAAAATCCCAAAGCCCGCCTTCACTGATCAACGACTATATATACTAGATGAATTATCGTTGTTCAATGACACCTATCGATTTATTACTTTCAATTTCATTATATTGTTACTCATATTATTATTAAATGTTATTTTATAAATTTCAATTTAATTTATAACCATTGTTCAATAGTGCATTATTTTTTTTCTACCATCTTATTAATACATCATTTTTGAATCTCAATTTATAATAATGCAATAGTTATGCTTTTATACGAACATTTACAGAAAATATATATATTTATACATTTGAATCAACTATCATAATATTTCATTTGGAAAATTAATAATAAATAATAATTGATGTTTATAATTAAACAATAATATTTTTACTATTTTTTATGATATTTTGATGGCAGTCATGTTTACATGAATAACCTTGACTGACCTAACTGTGGTTTTTGAGAAAGAAAGTAAGAAAATTGTACGCCTTATCGTACGACGTTGCAGAAAAGTTTGTACAGCTGAACTTTTCTACGAGCCACTGCGACAGCGTGCGACGTCCTACGAGCTGTGCAAGGTCCCGATTCACATCCATCGCAGATCATTGTACGATCACTTACGACATGCATGTGAACCAGACTTGATACTACTTTTTTAAACTTCAACCTTTGGTGTTGAAATTTCAATCTCGGCTATACCGCATTGAAGTTTTGGTGCTGATGTTCTATACCAGGGGTGGGGAACCTTTTCATAGAAGAGCCAAATTTGAATATTGTGCCATTTTCAAGAGCCGCATGTATTAAAGTGTCAGATACAAATATTAATGGATACACTTTCATTTAGATAATATTATACTTTTAATTATTAGAGCATAATAATGTTCTTGCATGCTACTAAAACAGCCTAAATATATAAACACAAAATATAGACACCGCAAATGGGTAGAACCATAAAACTATATTACAACACTGTCACTTCAATGTGAGTTATGAGATTGTTTGTAATTGTCCATAATTTTCTTGTAATTAGGCTCTCTAGTAGAGCAGGCAACTCCAAGTTTTATTATAGTTACTAAAATAGCTGACAGTATGTTTTGCACAAGAAATTGTTTTTATAAGCTGCTGGTAGAATGTTGTTATATGTTATCTAAATAAGGTAAACTACCATTGATCAGTGTGTGAAAAACTTCATATGTAAAAGAGCCGCACTGGATTTTGCAAAGAGTCGCGTGCCGCTCTAGAGCCGCACTTTCCCCACCCCTGTTCTATACGATGGATCATGAGAATGTGCGGGTGGCTACGTAGGCTGATGTAGTGTACCGATGTACTGGAGCACATCGGTGAGCTGCTATTGAACTAGCCAATCATCCAACACAAAGCACGCCTTTATGCCTGTTTCATTTCTGATACTAAGTTATTTGTTTTCTTGCTATCATATAATTGAAAAACACATTTATTGTAATGCATGTTCATTTTTTCTCACAATAACCAACCATGTTCTTTATTTGTTGTTTTGGATTTATTTATTACTAAATCATCAGAATATTAATATCAATCATCATTTATTGTTGTAATTATTATTCTTAATATTAAGTATTATTATAGTTGACTATTATCATCATCAGTGATAGTTACTTATAGAGCCATATGAAAGAGGCCCACTAAGCTGTAATTGTTTTGTCAACAACTGCATTACATCAAAATAATTCTGGCTTCTGGTGCAAAGGGATGGATGTACAAGTTTTATAACAAAAAGTTGATCATTTTTTACTTTGTCGTAAATGTGTTGTAAATAATTAAACTTGCTGAGATTGTAAAGATTGTTGGTTTTAGCCAGTAAGAAGGCACTGATGAGCTTTTGGCATCGGGCATAGACCAACAATTCTCATGTAAGCATAAGAATCTGTTTTTCATTTTTTTTCCCCGACTTCATTACAGGATCTCCTAAATATTTTGCAGCGTAAAGTGATATCGTTAATCAAGGCTATCGTGTTAGCCAATTCTTTTTTTTTAACACAGTTGGTCTATGAAAAACTCAGCATACTCTGTCATTTAGGCCTACTAATGTACAAAAATATTGGATTTTGGTACGAAAAGTGTAAGATAGAAAAATACATTGCGGAGCAACTGCAAAAAAATGACACTCAAAAAAATTTCTATGTCAAAGGCAAATATATCTCTATTACTATACAGCCTTTGACAAAAAAAGTCAGCCAACATCGACATCTGTGGAAAGATGCATGTGAAGAAAACTTTGTGATTAATTTTATACCATCTCCATTCATATTCGAATTGTTAACTCAGTGGTTGTTAGTGTTTCAAGTACCAAATTATGGTTCCATGAGGTCCATGGCTCAGGATGCACGCCATTCGCTCATTGTGGCCGCAAATACTTATCTTTGCCTCATTCATAAAAAAAATGAACACAAAGTGTTATATTCAGGTCCTAAACATGACATGGCGTCAAGTGACTGGTGGCTGGCTTTTCATCATTAAAGATTAATTATTCATTGTCACTTCGACTGCTTTAGATGGGTTGCCAATGCTGCGTCAAGGCGACACAGGAGACTGGATTGGAACGTTCGAAGGTCATAAAGGTGCTGTTTGGGGCGCTGCCATTAACACTGATGGCACAAAGGCAGCCACAGCCGCTGCAGACTTTACGGCGTAAGTTTTCATTCCATAAATGGTTATTGATTTGATAGCTCAGCTCTGTTCAGATACATTCTATTTTGAACTAAATTAATGAGACTTTCTCTGAGCTGTGATAGAGCCATCCATAATCCTTCATGAAATCACAATAATAAATTAGACTATTCCACGACGATGTGACAAGGTGAATGTGTAAGGTGACTGCTTGTAAGCTAACTATTTCTGACTGGAATATAGTAATACGTAGTGCATCTATGAACATGTATGATCTGTAATTGTTGTGTATGTGGAGAGGAAGTTGTAATTATCTGCGATTGTTGTGTATGTGGACAGGAAGTTGTAATTATCTGCGATTGTTGTGTATGTGGACAGGAAGTTGTAATTATCTGCGATTGTTGTGTATGTGGACAGGAAGTTGTAATCATCTACGATTGTTGTGTATGTGGACAAGAAGTTTTAATTATTTGTGATTTTTGTGTGTGCGGACAAGAAATTGTAAATTATCTGTGATTGCCTTGTACGTGGACAGGAAGGTGTGGAATGCAGAAACGGGAGAAGCAATCCACTTGCTGCCACACAAACATATCGTAAAGACAGTAGACTTCTCATCGGACTCGACCTCACTTCTCACAGGCAGCAATGAGAAATTGCTTAGGATATTTGATCTCAATAAACCAGAAGCTGGTTAGTAACTCCTTTATCGAGATTATTGAGTTTTGTTGGCTATAGAATGGGGCAGTTTTAATTTGGACTTGGAAGGTGGAGTTTCTAAAGGCGTAGAAAATTCCCGAAGCTCTATTGCTTCACTGCTCCTATTTAAAAAGAAACAAATGAATGTTCCATCAAAAACTGGCCCTGTCTATAAAATAATAAAATATATTACATCCCTCATTCAATCATTTATTATTGCAGTATATTGATGTCAGTCTGGGATTATGTTTTATTTTATTTTGGTTTTATAACTTTAATTGTTGTGATTATCACAAATCACATTTTTTTCTCAGTGAGCATCAGATTATAAGACTGCCAATAACAGTATTATTTACATGACAGTCGCTTGGTGCAGACTAAGTTATTATTTCATTCACAAAATATGCTGTAAGCGAATCACTTCGACATACAACATCGACTGTATCCAAACTATTCCTCTATTACTACTTCCGTGTAACTTCGTACTTTTGTCTACAGTAGCTGGTTAGTAATAATATTAATGGTTTGAAGTGGGAAGTATAATATGAAGCCATAGTTACTGATGTATTTTTATCTAGAGGTGTGCTGGGAGTCGCACTGCATTCACCCCATTTAGGTCATAGAATCATTTTTTTCCTAGATATTTTTAGATTTTCTTCAAAATAATCAATGAGCATTTATTAATATTGTTCGTAGGTCGCGGATGAAACTAAACGATAAATAAATCAAAACAAGTGCGTCTAGTTTGTTTATTTTCATAAACCGATCTTGTTGCCGTAAAAATATTACGAAATAATTATCCTAGCTGAAAATATACTAAATACAAAGGGCGACTTTACACACTATTGTTGTTTATAGCGATGCCATGGTTATTTCTTGATTATTTAAAAGTTGGGAGTAATCTTCTTTATGATTTGTTCGGTAATCTATTAGAATTTATTGAAAAATTATGTTCTAAGCTCATGTTCCTTCTCATACGCGACTCATTGAATTACAAATACCTATTATTTTTTGTCCTTCATTCGATGGACATGTCTCGAATATTCTTTATGTGATTTTGAATAGTTCATTCAGAACCAATGTTGTAGATTGAGCTGACACTCACCTGTTTATTTATGTCAGTGTGTGTAGAACATCCTCCACACCTTAACTGTTTCCTCTTACCTTGCAGACCCAATTCAGTTCAAGGGACACACAGGCAATATCAAATCTGCCAGGTTCACGAGAGACAATAGAATGGTAGTCAGTGCGTCAGACGACAACACTGTTAGGTAAGCTCATCGCCTGTGTTATTGCTGGTTCTACTGGTAGAATATGTTGCTGTACAGCAGATTTTGTTAGTGTTGGATACTGGTCAGTTCGAGGGTGTTTTTTGGCTATGAATAAATCATATCTGATTGATTCAGGTTAAAAAGAAAAAAGTAAACACCGTACACTATAGAATTAGAATATTTTGTTTTTATTTCGGGTAGTTTCGGCAAGCTGATGTATACAACATTTTTTCATTCTGATGTGTTGTGGTCCGGAAAAATTGTAGATTTTTATTTATTAAAAAAAAAATTAGTTAAAAATATTCATACGACAGGTCAGCAGCGATGATGTGTCTTGATATGATGACGTGATTTGATGAAAAAGTAGTTTGATACACCAGTATTATTTAGGCAGTCTGCCAAAATGACCCTCTATATAAAATAAGATATTGAGTACTTTAATTCATGTATCCTGCAAATCAATCTGATTGTAATCTATATCGACTAATTTACAATCTCTGGTCAAGTGTTGGAGTTGTCATTTCTCTACTGGTCACCGCAGCTTTATCTGCTATTTGTGTTGATTATAACTCGTTCAAGGGGTGATGTCCAGTTTGCTTTTGCTCTTAGTTAGATTTTTTTGACTCAATCGCCGAACACATAGTTTCTTTATGTGGTTCCATGCCAGCAACCTGTGCGGCTGTACAAAGATGCCCTAAGGTATATTATACTGCGCCAGGGTGTGGGATGCCAGTGACGGAACGCTTATAAAGACCATAGAGTACAAGAGTGAGCCTAGAAGTATAGAAATCAGCAAGAACTCCTCTAGACTTATTGTAGCCCAAGACTACTCGGTGCTTTTCTATGATACAGACACGTGAGTCAGTCTTCTTTCTCCATCTACCACTGGCTCTAGGCAATAAGTATAATATCATTGTGGGCTCTAAGTGTCGTGGGGTTGAGATGACGCATATAATTGTTCAAGTGATTGTTGTAGATGGGAGTTGGTAAAAGAATTTCGTACGCCGACTCCTGTATTCTCAGCATCGTATCTACCTGAAAGGAATATATTTGTTTGTGGTGGAGACGATTTCAAGATGTATAAATATGAGTATTCCAGCGGTGAAGAACTGGGTAAGTCACCCGTTTAACGCACTGATACGTGTGCGGCTCATTAGTAACATAGTACAAAAACATCTTCACATTAACTTCATGAATGCGGACTGTTTCAAGCTCACCTTTACTGAAATTCGTGATAATCGATAGTAATAAATGGTATTCATTAGCCATCGATATGAGGTAAAATTGCCCAGATCCTTTGCTTTTTTTCTGTCATTAAACATACACGGCATAGACATGAACAATAGTAGATCTTATCGTAAGGCCGCTAATTACATGTTATAACATTTTCATCAAAAGTACTTGAAAGGTTGTTAGTTCTTGGATTAATATTTTTGTGGGAGGACAACTTGATTTAAGAAGTTTTGCCTGTCACATCACAGATTTGGTTATTACATGAATGTGTGGTGAATACGGAGACGTCCGTAGTGTAATGGTTATGCCCTCTGCTCTCAATCATACGAACCAGGGTTCGATTCTCACCTGCCCGCTTTATTGTTCTCATTTCACAAGTCTGATGTGCTGTACAGCTTTCCAGCTGGTGCCGTGAGGCAATGAGGTGGTAAAAAACCTCTGTGGTTCATGAGCCATATGGGGTTTCTGTCCGGAGTCTCAGAGCAGAGCAGCACCAGCGCCAAGACGTTTCTTAGTAGGTGAGAATGAGACTCCACAGGGGACAGTTTTGAAAAACTTTTGGGATATTTCCTTGGAGTTGTCCTCTCTCTGAATTGGCTCCGGAAAATGGAGTTGTTCTCTCCATTTTACTTGACAATTACTGTTGTCCTTGTAGAGGCAGTGAAAGGTCACTTCGGACCTGTTCACTGCGTGCAGTTCTCCCCCGATGGTGAGGTATATGCCAGCGGATCAGAAGATGGCACTCTACGCCTGTGGCAAACAACTGTCGGTAAAACATACGGTGAGTGATCACAAGGCAACAACCTTTTTTGATCTGTCAATACTTGTCATGAATGTACAACACACTTCACGCGATGTTACAGGATTGTGGAAGTATGAAAGTGGGCCAGCTGGGGACAGTGAGGGTGTCAGCAACACGTCCCCACCTACAGAGAATGGATTTGAAAGATCTGTACCATCTGAAGTACAAGCATAGTCGCAGTATTTTTCTCACATTTTTTGTTCACTAGTTGGTTATGTATGCACCCAAAATCTATTTTTGTTGATGGAAATAAATTAAACGTTTATTTACAAACAGCGCATGCGCATTCACATGTACATACACTCATATATAAAAAATAATGACCTCTTAAAATCAGATATGTAAGTGTGTTGTCATTTAACTGGAATTTTTTAGCACAGGGACTAACACAATGGCATTGCTGGCGGTGTCTTTGGCTGGTTCACACTGTACAACTTCAAAATCTTTCTTTTCCGTCACTTTGGAGGATACTTGCATCTGAAATGTTTTTGTCCATTCATCCATTTGAGTGAATACATCTGCCTGACTGTTATGGTCCACATGATGTCTGTTATTAATTTCCTGGTAATAATTATTGCAAAATGAGCATACACAACACGTACATTTAAATGAAGAAACCTGCATAATTCAATGTTGAGTGCTTCTATACAAGTGCAATGGAAAACTAACTTCTGAACTAGAAGCATCCCCAAAAAAATTGCAAGTTTTTGGATGGTAAACCGTTATTTCCAATGGGTGAAACCATAGAGTTATTGGTAAGAGGCCTAGGTTTTGCTGATTGTTTGTCTGATGATGCACCTGCTCTGAGTTCTGCTTTGGCATTCATATAAAATTGAGCAATCACTCTGCAGAACCAACATAGTACAATGAGTACAATTAGTGGTAGACTGCTTTCCGTTGACCTATGCCTCTTTCTATATCTCCATGGTTGTGACCTTGATTGATGTGTGCTTGTATACATAACCATAGTGGAAACAGAAAGTAATGGTAAAATTGTATCCTGTAACACATCCATCCATAAATAAGTACTGGTTTGAAATAAAAGCAGATTTATTACAACCTTACCAGTTTCCTTTTTTTGCCGATCTTCTTTTGGGATATGGAAGTAGTTGGTGGAGAGGTCACATCGCCCCATACTCTCTGAAATGTCAAGAACGGTGCAAGCGGATTGAATGTACAGCAATGAGGAGTTTAAAGGTAACTAGGGGCGTTGGCCAATCAAACTCTTTATATAGAGAAATCTGATGGGGATCCGACGTGTAGTTTCTCTTTGTAGACCAGAAACAGTTGAGTCGCTAACATCATTAGAAATTACGACTTGACTCAACTAACCTCAGGCGAGATGCTGTACATTACATCACCAGGCTCGTGGATGGTCTCAGTAGTGCTGGGCAACTTGTCACTCAGTTTTTCCTTCAATGAACAAAGCCTGCAAATAAAGGTTGCGCAGTTATCGAACACGCAGCATTCAATTTTATCCATCTCCAAGGCAAACAGAAAACTAACCTCTCTTTGCATGAGGCACTGATAGCCTTTCGAAGACAAGAATCTTCACCAATGATGGTCACAGAATACTTGCCTCTAGTAACGGCTGTGTAGACATGCTGCCAATTCTGTCGGCCAGTCTCCCCCAGCACATAGGCCAGATGGTTTATCTCTGAGCCCTGCAGAGGTGAACTACCCAGTAAAGAGCAGTGTGAAACAAAAGATGACAGCACATCACCAATTCTGTTGACAGATTGACACAAACCTGAAATGTGTGAATGGTTCTGCACCAACTAGGTTTCATTCTACACTCCTTCATCAGTGCACTTCTGTAAACCGACAAAGTCATGCCATCCTCACTCTCGATGATCCACTTTTCCTTGTCAAACTTCTGAGGTGGGATTGCCGGTTGCGTAAATATCTGCAAAAAACGACACAATAATTTTAGAATTATGCCAGACAGGGATAAAATCAATCAGTTACTTTATTATTTTCATTTACTAATATATGATTTGTTTGGTAGTAAAGGAAGACACATGTTAGCAATGGGCCATTTCAGTTACTCCAATTCTATGTTCTATGGTTGGTTAACAACTCTTGACATAGTTTAGCAACTACTCGCCAATACAGTGAAACCAGCATACATCGACCTCTGAGAAATCAATAAACCGGGTTATTCAATGTCACAACTTTTAGCCATTGAAAATGACTTCACAAAAAATTGATATTGTCATCTCTAGTTCGAGAAATTTTTATAACTAGATTTCACGTAAGATCCATGAAAGGCCTTATGGCCCTTCCTGCCACACGAACCAGAATACCACCCGCATCCGTCGCGCAGGATGGTACATCCAGAGCAGGATGAAGCATAACGAACATGATCAATTTTTCATCCTGTCCGCCGTGCTGTGATTGGTTGATTAATTCACAGCGATTTCATTTGACAAGGTTATATTGATTTTCCGCTTGTTTACAAAGATCATATATATTTATAATATACTAGTACATATTATGATAATTATATGATCGTTGGTGTTTACCTGAAACTAACGAGGGCATATAATTGTTGTAATAATTATCGTTTGTGGTGAAATCAACTAGCAATAAATAATTAGAAGGCATAAAAGTTATAAATGATGATGAATAATATGCCTAATATTAATAACTTACTAATTACTTGAGCAATAATGAGAAAATTAGCAATCAAGAATAGTTTTTAATAAAAATAAATGTTATAAAAACAATCTGAAACAGGAAACCATGTGGAACGCAGAAATTACTAATCCTGCTCTTACTTGCTCAATCGAACACTACGTCCACCATCTGAGTTGCCAGTCAGGCTCGTGTGGCATGCTATTCGTCGCCAGACTCTGGCTCTGGGTAAGCAAGACAGGCTCATGTGGCAAGGGCATTAGGCAAAGCATGGTGTTTGCAAACAGAAGTTGTTCTATTTCAATGAACTTTCGTCAACAGTCGATCGCGCGCTATTAAAATCACGGAACCCAAGAGTTAATTTCTCTTGTGACTGGCAGAAATTTTTTTGAATGCGTTCACTACAATGCCTGAGTAACTTCAACTCGTGCAATTTTAATTATTGAGATGTGTTCAATCTTGGAATGTAACAAAGATCCAAGGCTATCTATCAACCAGGGATAATAACCAGTCAATGCTGTCTAAACAAGCTTGTTGAGCTAGGCTAAAAGAAATGCAGCTGATTTTAATAAATTAGTGATTATTGTTGGTACTTTTTTTAATGATCATTGCCATTAATTGATAAAACACCACACCAATTGA
The DNA here is from genome assembly GCA_945261195.1 of Cryptosula pallasiana. Taxonomy (NCBI): domain Eukaryota; kingdom Metazoa; phylum Bryozoa; class Gymnolaemata; order Cheilostomatida; family Cryptosulidae; genus Cryptosula; species Cryptosula pallasiana. The sequence goes on from OX183140.1 coordinate 5,045,958, forward strand.
CAGGCTTTAAAAATTAAACAATGCAACTCACTGATTAATTATTATTATGGTTAACAATAATCAATTATATTACTAATTATTAAATGATAATAATTACTATTATTGGTTAATAATGGTAGTTCAAGTTGTCATTATTATCGAAATTTATTCACGATGAAAGTCAAGTGGAATGTCTGGAATCTATATTATTATCATATAATTATTAGATGCAAAACATTTATTATTGTTGTACCCTATTTATAGCCTCCTAATTGACGGTTTGTTCATGGCCCTTCAACATTGATCTATGCAGGTTTCATTGTAATTTTCACGAATGGTAATACTGCCTACACCATATTACATCACTTCTACATAGCAAGGAAAACTCCGATAATACTTCATGTAAAATAGACGACTCCTCAAAATTAGCCGTTAATGCTAAATACTGCGCCAATTGCAGATTTCGGTCGCGAGCAAAATTTTTTTGCTCTTGGTTCCAATTCTTTGCTACTGCAAAAAAATAGACTCACAGATTTGATCCAGAACAGCTCTCCGTTGCAAAGCCTCATTGAGCATGACTTCATAGCGGGTTTGCCGTTATCTCTCTCCCTCTTTTGTGACAACAAAGTGTCATCGAGCTTCACCTGAGTTTCTATATCTTCGCCTGTGAGACAATTATACAGAAGGGTAACAGAGAGTGTAACATACAGAAGGGTAACAGAGAGTGTAACATACAGAAGGGTAACAGAGAGTGTAGCATACAGAAGGGTAACAGAGAGTGTAACATACAGAAGGGTAACAGAGAGTTTAACATACAGAAGGGTAACAGAGAGTTTAACATACAGAAGGGTAACAGAGAGTGTAGCATACAGAAGGGTAACAGAGAGTGTAGCATACAGAAGGGTAACATACAGAAGGGTAACAGAGAGTTTAACATACAGAAAGGCAACAGGGAGTGTAACATACAGAAGGGTAACAGAGAGTGTAGCATACAGAAGGGTAACAGAGAGTGTAACATACAGAAGGGTAACAGAGAGTTTAACATACAGAAGGGTAACAGAGAGTTTAACATACAGAAGGGTAACAGAGAGTGTAGCATACAGAAGGGTAACATACAGAAGGGTAACCGAGAGTTTAACATACAGAAGGGTAACAGAGAGTTTAACATACAGAAGGGTAACATACAGAAGGGTAACAGAGAGTGTAACATACAGAAGGGTAACAGAGAGTGTAACATACAGAATGTAACAGAGAGTTTAACATACAGAAGGGTAACAGAGAGTGTAGCATACAGAGAGTGTAACATACAGAGAGTGTAACACAGAGTGTAACATACAGAAAGGTAACATAGAGTGTAACATACAGAGAGTGTAGCATACAGAGAGTGTAACATACAGAGAGTGTAGCATACAGAAGGGTAACATACAGAAGGGTAACAGAGAGTTTAACATACAGAAAGGCAACAGAGAGTGTAACATACAGAAAGGTAACATAGAGTGTAACATACAGAGAGTGTAGCATAGAGAAGGGTAACAGAGAGTGTAACATACAGAAGGGTAACAGAGAGTGTAACATACAGAAGGGTAACACAGAGTGTAGTATACAGAAGGGTAACAGAGAGTGTAACATACAGAAGGGTAACAGAGAGTGTAACATACAGAAAGGTAACAGAGAGTGTAACATACAGAAAGGTAACATAGAGTGTAACATAGAGAGTGTAACAGAGAGTGTAGCATACAGAGAGTGTAACATACAGAAAGGCAACAGGGAGTGTAGCATACAGAAAGGTAACATAGAGTGTAACATACAGAAGGGTAACAGAGAGTGTAACATACATAAGGGTAACATAGAGTGTAACATACAGAAGGGTAACAGAGAGTGTAACATACAGAAGGGTAACAGAGAGTGTAACATACAGAAGGGTAACACAGAGTGTAGTATACAGAAGGGTAACAGAGAATGTAACATACAGAAGGGTAACATAGAGTGTAGCATACAGAGAGTGTAACATACAGAAAGGTAACATAGAGTGTAACATACAGAGAGTGTAACAGAGAGTGTAGCATGCAGAGAGTGTAACATACAGAAAGGCAACAGGGAGTGTAGCATACAGAAAGGTAACATAGAGTGTAACATACAGAAGGGTAACAGGGAGTGTAACATACATAAGGGTAACAGAGAGTGTAACATACAGAGAGTGTAACATAGAGTGTAACATACAGAAGGGTAACAGAAAGGTAACAGGGAGTGTAGCATACAGAAAGGTAACAGAGAGTGTAACATACAGAAAGGTAACAGAGAGTGTAGCATACAGAAGGGTAACAGAGAGCGTAGCATACAGAGAGTGTAACAGAGAGTGTAGCATACAGAAGGGTAACAGAGAGTGTAGCATACAGAAGGGTAACATACAGAAGGGTAACAGAGAGTGTAACATACAGAAGGGTAACAGAGAGTGTAACATACAGAATGTAACAGAGAGTTTAACATACAGAAGGGTAACAGAGAGTGTAGCATACAGAGAGTGTAACATACAGAGAGTGTAACATACAGAGAGTGTAACATACAGAAGGGTAACATACAGAAGGGTAACAGAGAGTGTAACATACAGAATGGTAACAGAGAGTGTAACATACAGAAGGGTAACAGAGAGTGTAGCATACAGAAGGGTAACAGAGAGTGTAGCATACAGAAGGGTAACATAGAGTGTAACATACAGAAGGGTAACAGAGAGTGTAACATACAGAAGGGTAACAGAGAGTGTAACATACAGAAGGGTAACATAGAGTGTAACATACAAAAGGGTAACAGAGAGTGTAGCATACAGAAGGGTAACAGAGAGTGTAACATACAGAAGGGTAACAGAGAGTGTAACATACAGAAGGGTAACAGAGAGTGTAACATACAGAAGGGTAACATAGAGTGTAACATACAGAAGGGTAACATAGAGTGTAACATACAGAAGGGTAACAGAGAGTGTAACATACAGAAGGGTAACATAGAGTGTAACATACAGAAGGGTAACATAGAGTGTAACATACAGAAGGGTAACATAGAGTGTAGCATACAGAAGGGTAACACAGAGTGTAGTATACAGAAGGGTAACATAGAGTGTAACATACAGAAAGGTAACAGAGAGTGTAACATACAGAAAGGTAACATAGAGTGTAACATACAGAAAGGTAACAGAGAGTGTAACATACAGAAAGGTAACAGAGAGTGTAGCATACAGAAGGGTAACACAGAGTGTAGCATACAGAAGGGTAACATAGAGTGTAACATACAGAAAGGTAACAGAGAGTGTAACATACAGAAAGGTAACAGAGAGTGTAACATACAGAAGGGTAACAGAGAGTGTAACATACAGAAAGGTAACAGAGAGTGTAACATACAGAAAGGTAACAGAGAGGGTAGCATACAGAAGGGTAACAGAGAGTGTAGCATACAGAAGGGTAACAGAGAGTGTAACATACAGAAAGGTAACATAGAGTGTAGCATACAGAAGGGTAACAGAGAGTGTAACATACAGAAAGGTAACATAGAGTGTAACATACAGAGAGTGTAACATAGAGTGTAACATACAAAAAGGTAACATAGAGTGTAACATACAGAGAGTGTAACAGAGAGTGTAGCATACAGAAGGGTAACATAGAGTGTAGCATACAGAGAGTGTAACATACAGAAGGGTAACAGAGAGTGTAACATACAGAAGGGTAACACTGTCCAAACAGAGAGTGTAACATAAGGACTGTTCCAGTAAAAGAATAGCATGACCATTGAAGGCTTACCGGATATGACTTCCGACTGGCGCTGAGCTTGTGCAATGTATCGATCAATCTTCTCTCTTATAAACTCCTGCCTTTTACTGGCGGCTTCCTCATCACGAATTTTTTCTGCATTTTCCTCTACAGGCATGAACAAAAACGATAATTTCAGGAGTAAAGACATAAGGGATATTCTGCAATACATCAAAAGATAAGCTAAATATCACTTTTCGTTTTTGTCCAAATTTTAACCGGCACAAAGAAAAACAATAAAAGGTTATTAAGCCAGCTGTAGAAAGTTTGTTGCAACATTAAAACCAAATGGTTGAGTAAAGGGAAGGATGGAAAATGGAAATTTTTCACTTACCAGTCAGCGTGGAGCTGCCATCTGATTGAGTCAGTAGATCAACCTTGGGTGCAATGTGATCCTTGGCTTCATTGTTTGGGTCGTGTAGGATAACCACTTGCACCGTCCCATTCTTACTGCAGCAAATTTTGAAACCTTCGTGGAAGACGGAACGTTTGGTAGATGAATCGATGCAGATGTGGCCTGTGTAAGCTTTAGAGCAGATGTTGTTGATGGCCTCACAGTCTAACCTAGAGCAGCACACCAACCATGAAATAATATCTAGATAAATTTTATTATTTATAGATCTGTATATATTTATAGATATGTATATATTTATAGATATGTATATATTTATAGATCTGTATATATTTATAGATATGTATATATTTATAGATATGTATATATTTATAGATATGTATATATTTATAGATCTGTATATATTTATAGATATGTATATATTTATAGATATGTATATATTTATAGATATGTATATATTTATAGATATGTATATATTTATAGATAGATATGTATATATTTATAGATATGTATATATGGTGGCAACTTGCCTTCTGAAGGCCACAAACTGACTCAGTCTATCTGATTTAAATTCTTCAGTGGAAATCAGCTGTTGGACAGCCTCATCTCTTTCTGCAAGTAGATAATACATACCACCAACCAACCACCAATGAGCATACGGTCGATGCAGAGCCACCAATCAGTGCAGAGAGTGACATACCCAGCTCCATGTGTTGTTTATCTGTCAGCTGTATGTAAGTGAAGGCTTGTTTGCTGTCGAAGGTAGGCATACACCTGGCTGATATTCTTATGGCATTTTCTATTATCAATCGGCCTTCAGCCCTGTGATTGGTGCGCAGTTTAATAGCGCAACCATGCTCTTTCAATGACGCATAGACATCAGGAAGGAAGTTACCTGTACAAAATAAGAATACTTGCTGAACGAGATACTCTTAATCTCATTTCAGTTACTATATTATTCCATCCAACAGCAACTTGGAATGTTTGAATCAATCACAACAAGACTTTTATCTGAATGACCGTAACTAACTTTAGTTCCAACTGAAAGAAATGCTAAAAAGTTATTGTGCTCTGCCCACATGCAGTTAATAAGGTGGGTGCAGATTTCCTTCTGCAGTACAAGCTTTTATGTAACTCATCTCAAAGTCAGCAGCTTTTTTGAAGGATCACCCAGGTGGTTGGTAGTTGAGATGCTAGTAGTTTAAGGTGACTGTACCTGGCTCGATGGATGGCAATTGCTGTAGATCACCGAGTAAGATAACACGCTGCAGATTGCTATGGCTCTTTAGTATGTAGAGCAGGAAAGAAATATTATTGACTGCCACCAATGAGCACTCGTCCACCACAAGTATGGCCACATCCTTGAACGGAAAGGGTTCTCTGGGAGGAAGCTCACGTAACCACAGCAAGTACCGAAACATGATCTGCAAATTCATAAATACACTTGAAACTGATTCGTTTTACTATTCACATGCTTGAGCGCTGTAACTTCCATTAGCATACTGGAAAGCTTCACATTCGCAGCCCGTACACTCTGGCACTCGCATAAATAGCTTTTTCTAAACGTTTAAAAGTTGGATTCTATAGAATTATTCATCTTGCACTCTGTTCTAAAAACTTCCATAAAACTAATAACTCGGTGGCACAAAGTTTTAGCAATTCTAGGCCGGAGACTATTCAGAGGGAAGACAACTCCAAAGAAATATCCCAAAAAGTTTTTCAAAGCCGCTCTTTATGGAGTCTCATTCTCACCTACTAAGAAACGTCTTGGTGCTGGTGCTGCTCTGCTCTGAGACTCCGGACAGAAACCCCATGTGGCTCATGAACCACAGAGGCTTTTTATCAACCTCATTGCCTCACTGCACAAGCTGGAAAACTGTACGGAACATCAGACTTGTGGAATTAGAACAATAAAGCGGGCAGGTGAGAATGGAACCCTGGTTTGTATGATTGAGAGCAGAGTGCTTAACCATTACACTACGGATGTCTCCTTGCTGGAAGAACTTTAATTTATACCAAAAGTGAGATTGTAATACTTTTCGATGAGTCATCCTCTCACAGAATATTTTGTTCGTGGAAAATCTCCATGAAAACTTGAGCAGAGTTATTTTTTAGTAGTTTTTCAGCAAAAATCGTGTTTAGCACTTCGGGCGATTAGTGTCTTAAATTGAAAAAAACATCTCTTTGAAACAATTTTTTGCTTTGAGCTTTAAAGGATGTTAAATTAAATGTTAGGGAGTGGGACAATAAATATTACAGCGCTCAATGTAAAGCAATATTTTTTAGAAGGTAAAACAGTCAGAGCTACCCTCTTGCATAAAACATGATAAACAACCTTCAATAAATGTCTATTGCTGCGCTGCAGTAATGAAGATGTACAAAACGGAGCTTGGGCACTTGTAAGAGAAAACAAAAAAATGAGATGCTAGAAGATAACAGAAAAGCTCATGTCTGGTAACAATCAAGCTCAATAATACTGCTCTAAAGCTGCATACACACTAGAACGATTTTTGATCAAAAAATCCTTCATGTTGGAGTTGTTTCCTTTGTCGGTCGATGGTTGCGTACACACTAGAAAATAATTTCGGCCGAAAAACATTTGCTCTTTGGTGAGAGAAATAGATAAATTTTGTTTTTCAACATAACCATAGAATTACTGTTGATATTGCTGTCTGTTATTTCACAATTATTCACCATGTCTATAGTTGTTATTAGTAAATGCACTAGCTGTGGCTGCGGCATTATTAATTATTTATGTTGTTCTGAACAGAATTTTTTTTAGCTTTACCAAATACTTATTTTAATTAATTTAAATTATTTCTAAATTATTTAAACTTATGCTCATCAGTGAGTGATCAACCATGTTAAAATAAAAATGGTAATACATAAATAATAAATTTTCTTGGTGAGTTTTAGGATAATAATAATTATTATTATTATTTGGTTATTGCTGGGAGAATTGATGACTTTTTATTGTTCTATCATCATTGTTTGTGACCACAAGCTACTTTTAAACTGATTTTGTGTTGTAGTTTCCTTGATAATCTGCTAAAAATCGTCGGGGATTTTGAGCAGTGCTCAAATGGCAATAACGCCGGCCGATGTGATACAATATCGGCCGTTATTGCATTCACACTAGGCCGTTTTGTAGTTGCGCCGATTTCGGCCACAAAATCGTTCTAGTGTGTACGCAGCTTTACACATAAATTAAAATTTTGCGCTATTAGATTTGGTCTTTATTATTATGGGTAATGGCTGAGTTCGGCACAGCAGCAGTATGAAATCGCACATTTTTACAAAAAAAAAAGAATAATAATTCGAATACGTTGTACATACTTTATAAAAACATTCCATTATATCAATTTAATTTCTAAAAACAAAGTTTCAAAAATATTAGCAAAAAAATACTCAATCCTTTCTGACGGCTACTGCGAGTGCATTTCAGTGGATAAATATATGACAAAGTTTGGGAAAAGGGCTACGGCAATTCTGTTGATTGCAATTACCAACTATTGAAGCTCGGACACGATTGCTGGCTATCATGTATTTTCTATTTCTTTTTAAAGATCACAAATGTTTAGCTAAATATTATTATAATCAATATTATTATAGTCAATATTATTATATTCAATATTATTATATTCAATATGACGTTGCTGAGAACCCTCAACCCAAACCACAACTACTATGACATCGACTATGTATTGACTATAAAAATATATAATAGCTATTGATTATGTATCAAGGACTTGATCTTTACTATAGGTCAATCAACGGTGTAATACAAGGAGCACACAAGTCCACATAGACTGAGTACCTGATGTATTGTATAACCTTTGAATCCTGTCCGGTTACCAAGAACCTTTGCTGCTTTTGCTGTCGGTGCAGTGAGCAGAATATAGCTTTTCATAGTTTTATCAGGAATGGGGCAAGTTGTCTCCTCTCCCTCAGTATCGAGCGAACTGAAGTCGCCAGATGACATTTCACTGCAGTAAATACAAGATGTCTGCATCAGCAAATTTTAAACATAAATTGGGGGAGAGAGGATAGAAATATTCTCCATTTCAATCGATTAGTAATTGTTACGTATTATATAACTAATGGTTGTTATGTATCATTAATTATAACAAATGACTAAATTTGTACACCATTATAAAAGGTGTTATAAACTAATCCTTAAAAATCAAAAAACACCTGTTTGAAAAGAAAACTGTCTATGAACGAGTTGTATATTCTCAAAAACGTGCCCAGAGCTGAGAAATTGTCAAATTTAACAATCAAAAGAAAAGAGCAAACACCGATGTATGACAACGATACAATACACAGTCATACAAGGGTAACTCATCCACAGATTTTTAGTACTATAAACTGCGCCTGGTCACCTGGAGAAAGTAAAGTCATTGACATCTTCAGATACCAGATTATCCACTGATGTCTCAGCTTTGGGTAGAACAGAAGTAAAATCTTCCTCGTCACAAGAGCTGTCAAACAAGTCCCCCTGGCTCTGACTGGATTCATCACTGAGTGAGGCCTCATCTTCTGTCTCGTCGATTGTCTTCCCCTGCCTATCCCCAACCTTCTCACCCTTTATCTCTGCCTCCACCTCCTCTTCCATCTCTACTGTCAGTGAGTGAAAAGCCACTTACCACAATTATACTGTGCATGAAACATCAATGGCACAACAGTAATTTGGCTAGCAGTGTTACGTCTTGTAACGTTCACGATTTATTACAAACTAATTCGGCTGCAAGATCAGGCAGATTAATTTCAACACCGCAATGATGTAGCTTACTCAAACCATTATTCGTATTTACTCACATTTCTCTGCTGCCAAACATGCCCCACCCACAACTTCCCCCGCACAAGCAGCCATTTTCTCTGTAACACAAGAAGACTCAAGCGGACATGCACCACGTATGAATGAAAACAGGCCTGCATGCAACAGTGCCGACAGCTGTGAAGTATTCAACAAATCGGAGTATCCATGGTTGTACTACAGCGAGGTATACTCTATGGATACCATAGATTATCCATATCCCAGTAATCTATGTGCATCTCCTACAGATATGGTGAGATAAGGTGGAATATAGTTTCTAGAAATACCTGCACCTGCAGCTGTCTCTTGTGACAGAGAACTTTCCCTCTGCTCTGCATTTGCTCTGCAACATATTACATAATACAAGCTGCAGGTGGACATATTACATAATACAAGCTGCAGGTGGACATATTACATAATACTACCGCAGGTGATCATATAAAACTCATTTGGAGTCAAGCATTCTTTGGTGAAAATTGGCATGTCCACTAATGAATGACTCCTTAGCCAATTACACTCCACACCATACCACACCTTGCTATACCATACCACACCTTGCTATACCATAGCACACCTTGCTATACCATACCACACCTTGCTATACCATACCACACCTTGCTATACCATACCTTGCTATACCATTCCACACCTTGCTATACCGTACCTTGCTATACCATACCTTGCTATACCATACCACACCTTGCTATACCGTACCTTGCTATACCATACCGTACCTTGCTATACCATACCGTACCTTGCTATACCATAGCGCACCTTGCTATACCATAGCACACCTTGCTATACCATACCGTACCTTGCTATATCATACCACACCTTGCTATACCATACCACACCTTGCTATACCATACCGTACCTTGCTATATCATACCACACCTTGCTATACACCCTACCAATCCACACTATACCACACCATACCGTTAGCTCACTGTGGGCTAAAAAGAGTATGATCAACTGGTGACAAATGGCGCGCCATAGAATTATGGTGAGCACTTTTTATGTAGTTTATATATTACACGGTATGTGAGAGATAAAAGGGTGTCATAGATTAAGCTCACTCTCAAGTGTACTCCTCTATTACAACCAATTTTATCATTTAATTTATATAAGAAAAATGTTGTCTGGTATACCATTGTTACATATACCTGAAATCACCTAATGTAATTATCCTACCGTAACACCCTCATGCCAAGCCATATTACATAAACCAGCCCACACCACACTATAAGGAGTCGCAAGAGCCGTTTGTAAAAATGTGACTGGTTTTCTGAAAGTTCTCATGGTGTACAGATCTTTGATTGCTAAATAATGATATAGCAACCGTTTCTTTTTCACTCGCTTCATTCTCCACCTTTGAGAACTATGCTGCACAAACTTTGGCTCATGTGACCATGTGACCTACTCATGTGACCATGTGACTTACTCATGTGACCTACTCATGTGACCTACTCATGTGACCATGTGACCTACTCATGTGACCTACTCATGTGACCTACTCATGTGACCTACTCATGTGACCTACGACCATAAATTACCAGACTAGCAAATTTTCTTAGAACGTAAATAAAATGATTTTATATTTCTGACTTGAACATCAAAATGTGTATTATTAGTTACCGCTGTTACCAGTAACTGGTAATGACTTGTCGCCAAAAATTTAATGAGGCTCTTTGCTGTTTGGATGTGAAAAAACAACATAACGGCAATTATAGTGTTTTATAATATTTTTCGTATCTGAAAAAGTATTAATTTGATTACCAACTTGTGATGACATAGGCAATGACATAGGCAATGACATAGGCAATGACATAGGCAATGACATAGGCAATGACATAGGCAATGACATAGGCAATGGCATAGGCAATGGCATAGGCAATGGCATAGGCAATGGCATAGGCAATGGCATAGGCAATGGCATAGGCAATGACATAGGCAATGACATAGGCAATGACATAGGCAATGACATAGGCAATGACAATGGCACACTAGACATAGGAAGCATTCACATACCTAGAGATGTGTTCATTAACAATACGTTGTATATAGCTGCTGTACTGTTTGTCTATGATGTCATAGTAGGCTGCCAGCGCCACCTTACACACTCTGGATACCACCTCCGTCTTACCACAACCCCCTCTACCAGACATCACTACCACTGCTTTCTGACTGATCATCTCAGCAGCCTTTTTCTACAACAGAGCAACTTTTTGAGCGGCTGATGGTCTTTTACATCAGCACTAACTATACTTCATCATATACAGTACAATGGAACCGGCGTAAATCGACGCCAGAGAATCAATAACTCGGTTTATTCAAAGTGACAGTGAAGGTCCCAATCATCAGCCATTGAAAATGGCTTCACATGTTTCAATATTGTCATCTATAATTCAACAAAAAAAATTTGGCAGCTTTTTCATTTTACAAAACCAGTTGTCACAGAATTTCCGAGAGAAGCCTTAGATAAAGTACGGTGTTTGCAAACACACTTCTTCTATTTCAATGAATAACAGAGATTTTGTCAGCATGCGTTATTCAATTCATAGAACCATAGAGTTGTCTCCTCTTGTAACAGACAAGAAATTTGAAATGTTTTCTCTCTATGCCTGAGCAAGTAACTTTACATGACTGAAATGTATTCAATCTTGGAATGTAACAAAGATCCAAAGCTATCTATCAACCAACCAATAAAAATCAATCTAATTGAGACAATACGAACTAAACATGTTAATTCTGCAAGATAACCAAAACGCAGCTGATATCAGTAATTTAGTAATTGTGGTTGGTACTTTTTTTCAATGATTATTGCCATTAATTGATAAAAAACTACACCAATTGATAATAATTTTAAGAAATAAACGAAAAAAATTTAATTACTTTTTATTACTATTTATTGTTATGATTAGCTTTCAAATAATAACTATTAAAGTAATAATGATTATTATTATTCAACGTTGGTCCAAGTTGTCGTTATTATTAAACTATATTCACACTAGAAGTCAAGTGAAAGAAATCTCTAGAAGCATCCATATTATTCATAATATTATTAGTTACACTATCATGTATTATTATTGTATCTATATTTATATAGATATTTATACCTTAGGGTACTGTACCCTAAGGTAACTCTTCACTATCCATAATTAGAGGTTTTTCTTTGGCTCTTTAAAATTGACTTATTGGAGTTTCATTGTACTACCAATTTACTACCGAGGAAAAATAGCCTGCAGATTCATTTCTAAGAAGAGATAACTCCACGAACAACAACATAATGCAGATTAGGAATGCAATCACACACCTGATCATTATCCGCTGACAGTACGTTAAGGGGCTCGCAAGTGAAGTCAGTAGAAAAAGTAAAATGTTTCTGTGCAAGTATCATCTGAGAGAAGATGTCAGCTATATTGTTCTCTGAGTCATAGAAATACTTGAGGAAGATTCTTGTGTCTTCCTCAACTACGGAACCACTAGACTTGAGGTAGTCGATGGCTGCAGTATTACATACACACACAGTCGATAGCTGCAGTATTACATACACACATAGTCGATAGCTGCAGTATTACATACACACACAGTCGATAGCTGCAGTATTACATACACACACAGTCGATAGCTGCAGTATTACATACACACATAGACGATAGCTGCAGTATTACATACACACACAGTAGATAGCTGCAGTATTACATACACACATAGACGATAGCAGCAGTATTACATACACACATAGTCGATAGGTGCAGTATTACATACACACATCGTCAATAGCTGCAGTATTACATACACACAGTCGATAGCTGCAGTATTACATACACACATAGACGATAGCAGCAGTATTACATACACACATAGTCGATAGCTGCAATATTACATACACACATAAATGGTGAACAGACATATTTCCCTCTACAGTAGGCATTTTCGGATCAAGAACGTCCATGCCTTGAAAAAATTGGCACGGGAAAGTGCTTCCGAATGCAATTTTGACGTTTGTTCCTGGCATAATTTCGTTCCAAATCAAAAGCTTATTTCATCGGAGTTATTTCCTTCTTTTTTTCTAGGGTCGCAGTGAATAGCCAAAGACGCATTCTGCTGAGGTGACAAGTTTTTGGTTATATATTATAAAAAAAAGAGTAAATAATAATTTTGATAATTATTACCAGCTACTTACGTGTTTTACTAATTACTATTTTTCATTTTTAACAATGTTTATTATCAGTTGATGCTGTTTGGCTATTTGAATAATTGTTTTTTTTACTAACCAAAGTATAAAAAAATAATTAAAAAAACTATAAGAACTTATAATAATATTAATGATGATACCATTTGAATAACGGTAATAATAATAATGATTATCATACATTTTTGTTATATTATAATTATTTTTTATAATTTTATTTTAATTCACCATCCTCAGTAAATGTGTCCAAAAATAATTTCAACATGCGTCAAGACTTGCTGTTAGAAATGAAACTTGAGGTCTCATTATTTGCAAAAATATTTATTATAGTAGAAACTTTACGCATTCGGATCAAGAACGTCATAGGGTGGACAACCCCCTGAACGGTAAAACCATCGTTCAGCATAGAGTTCCAAAAAACAGGTTTTGTACCCGCCGAAAACAAAAATTTTGCCAATTTTGGCATGGACGTTCTCGATCCGAAAATGCCTAGTGTATGCAATCAAGTAAATAACAAACTAATGCAAGAAATAACTCCACTTGTTGAGGTGCTACGGTAAAAAACAAAACAATTTGAAGTACCATGAAATGCTTTCGACACAACAGCAAATATTCAGTGATATAAGATACATCTCTAACAAACTAACCTTCACTGAATGCAGACAGTATGTAGCCTTTGTACCTTTTGGTTTGTCCATTTAGCCTGTGCACACTCATGTATGTATCACCCGTTCCATAGCAATGCTCTTTGAGCACACCGTACACCACAACAGCATCCTTATATGGCTGGCAGATTCCTGCCCACAAACCGGCCTTTTCAAGATTCTGTTTGGTGACCTCACGGAAAACTCTTCCTGTTTTTCTTTTTATAACCTAGCAATGAGAAGGAAGAGACAACTACAGCTTGTAGTCGAGTATAACATTGGTTACTAGAGCCTGGTGCAAAACTGGAACGCAATAATTACCACGACTCGGAGCGATATAAATGCAATATAAAATACTGCTACTGGTACTGCTACTAGTACTGCCACTACTACTGCTACTACTACTTCCACCACTATCAGCTCTACTCTAATGAATCTCCCACTGCCACACATAATCTACTCACACAACGAAATGCCAGTTCATAAGGTGACTTGGCAATCATCTCCTCCACTTTGTTTAGGAACAGAGGCTCCTCTAGCCCACACTTGATTATGGAGTGTGCAGTACGGGGGTGTAGCAGGGGTAGCGTCCTCATGCAATGGGGATGGTTCATAGCCTGATTGATTTCCTTTAGTTCTGTGCCTGCAGCAGAGATGAGTGAGAGTAGAACAGGCTGGTGCATATTCTACACAAAGACATGCGATACTTAGACAGTGATGACATTCTAAACACAACAGAGAGTGTGCTATACACACGTAACACATTCACCATATAACACAGTTTTATAGTCATATGAATATATACTGGCAGTAACAGCATGCCCTCCAACCGTTTTCCTGCTGCACTACTGCTGTAATCTGTCTCCGCTCTGGCCTCCTCTACCTATACCCCATCCAGTCTCTCCCCGCCATTCAACTGCCTCGCTCGCTTTACCCTGTTCTACCCTTGCCCTGCTGTATTCTCACTCCTTGCTCCACCCCTCCAGCTTTTACCTTACCATTTATCCCTCTTTTATAACGCTTTGGTTCACTCTAAATCCCTTGCCCCACCCTACTCTAACCCTGTTTACCCAACTTCTCTGCAGCTTGCTTAACCACCCCCTGCTCTACGCTCTTTATCTCTTCTGCTCTCTCACTCAATTTAGTAAAATACAGAATAAACCAATGCATAGACATCTTTTACAATGATCTGCACCTTTTGCAACCAGCAAGTCGCTTTTCTTTTCACTTGTTTCCTTGAGATTAGCGTACTAATATTTTTACATTTGTTTTGGGAACTGTTACCCCAGTCAACAACCATCCTTTATGAGTTTCAGTTTCTTTTACATCTTTGAGCGGTGTACATGATGAGACACCTTTTTATTATTGTAGCTTCATCTATTTAGTTCAATATAATAGTGGAATGCTTAATGAAATTATTACTGATATTTATTTCAATGTTATTACTATTACTTAATATCAGCTACACAATGTTAGTTGTTGTCTACAGTAACGGTTTTCAAAGCAACTATAATAACAATCAGGGAAGACAAATCAAAAGACAATTACTCTACGCTAGCATAAGCTATACCAGAAGTATGGAGCTAAATAAACCGTGCTAGCACACTGCGCGTTCTGTTGAATGGAACAGAGGTAAGAGATAAATGGAGAGGGTATAGCGGAGCGAGATAGAGAAGGTGGGGAAAGCAAAAAGAAAGCTCAGTGGGCCGATATGAGGTAAGGAAAAAGAGGAGGGATGGAGATGGAGAGCAAGGGAAAAGAGCGTTCACCAAGAAGTGTGATAGAGCACGGCAAAAGGTGCAAAGTAGAGAGAGGTGGGAGACGATGAGGTAGAGCAAAGTGGAACAGAGGGGTGGGCGGGGGGAAAGAGTTGGCAGAGATAGAAAAGTGCAGAAGAATGGCCAGAGCTGAGCGGGAAAAAATTAGAGTTGGGCTGAGGGTAGAGCGGGTCAGGTGCAGAAGTGAGAAGGCATAATTCAATAGGGTATTGGAACAAACGTTGACAGGAATAAATGCAGAAATCGCTGAAATAAAGGTAGACATCTCCTGGAATGAACATTGGCTATGTTATTAAGAAAAAACTTTCGACGTTCATTCCTGGAAGTCTACATTCGTTCTTGGCAGTGTATAAAATATTATTTTGACTATACAACTAGAATGGGTAAATTTAAAAAACAAACTCTTAACTTTTATATTTCCGGAAAGAAAATTGAAATGGTAGTTTATTTGTCACCAGGAATGGGCATCGGAACTTCGTAGAACTGATGTCATCTCTGTAACATACTCAACGTTTATTCCATGAGGTGTCTACATTCAGTCCATTTATTACTGCTAGTATTGCAGCTAGCCCACTCACAGTTATATCTCACATACACACACTCACTGTTGTGTAAATGGTCGAGGAGAGACAGCACAGAGTTCTGTTCAGCCGGAGTAGACAACTCCGCTGCACACTTCTGTAATAGCTCAGTCAGCCGCTCTATCCTATACAAGCAGCCAAAGTCATCAAATTGCTGCCGGTGTAGAAACGACAGGAATACCTTGGTCTCTACGGACTGCTGGGCACTAGACACCTTCTCACTGTTCAGTACAACGCTGATCATTCTGTTGAATACGTCTCGGCGGTTGTTCAGGTCAGAGCGTAGCCTGAAAGCATCGCATACGACATCATTAGATTTGAATTCTAAAGTCTGTGAATATTCAGTATCACAACATAATCATACGTAATTTGAAAAGAAATACTATTTACAACTTTCAAAAAACATTTTTTACTAGAAAAGTCAATGAACATGGTTTGTACAACAGCAAATTTTTCAGCGATCCACAGTATATGTAATTGTTCATGCCATGCTAAAGCCATCAATTTTTGCGAACCCTAAAAAACTAACAACTACAAACAACTACTCCACTAATATGCATTGCATGCAACAGCAAACATGCGAAGTGAACTGCAATGAAAAACGATTTGTCAGTAAAACAGTCAACAATAACACCAACCTGTAACTAGGCAATCCCTGGGAGTAGTAGTTGTCATTGGACATCTTCACATCGACTGTGACATGCCACCATAGACCTAGATATGGAAACTTGCCATAGATGTACGACATCGGGCTCTGTACTGACACTTCATCGTCTGCATCCAAAGTTTGCACGAGCACTGAATAACACATACACTTCTACAGTGAGCCACATCATGGCTAGCAGAGAATGCTGCTGGCCAAGTCAGTAAGGGTCAACAAACTATAAGTCAACTCAACCTAATAAACCTAATTGTTACCAGGAATTACCTGTTGGAAACTTGTTGTATCTGGGAATGAAAAATCAGAAATGAATGAAGATGTAGACATGAGTAAGTTAGTACTTAGGCTGTTTCTTTTTGCTCAAGATGAAAATCCATCTAGTCCATTCAACACAAAAAGCTCCGTGATAAAACTATTAACTGATAATATAACACTGACTCCAACTGTCACTTTTATCAAATGCTACCAATCAACGAAACTACGTTTTTTCATGACGATTTTAAAGAGTCGGTATTTTTTTTACTTACCACAATTTGGTGGTACTATTGGAAATTTCAGAGCACTCATTGCATACAAACTACAGCTTCTTTTTTTAAGGTTATTTACTAACATTTGGATTAAAAAGTAATGTTTAAAGACTGCCTTGTTAGAAATGACAGACTGGAAAAATAGATTCAAAGTTTAGGCAAATATTTTGACGATTAGAAAAATTATTATTTGGCATAAACCTGAAGTACAACAGTGTAAACTAAGGCTGCACGGTTGTACGGTTGTTTTCGGTGTGATCGATTATTCACAGCTTCTGCCCTGTTCGATTTGGAGTTGTGCACCTGTGATTATAATTGGACCATCGGTTCGATGTTCTCAATATGCTGTACTGGAAGCCGTTTACAGGGCGGTTAACCGGCTCGAATAATAGTTATAATAATAATACTACAAGCAGACTGTTAACGACCATTATTAGTCACTGCTTTTTGTTTTACATTTTTTTGATTTATATTATGCAGAGATAAGACAAGGAGAAAATGCATGAAAAAATTTGTGACTATAAATCAATGATGTTGTTTATAATAATAATAATTACTATATTAATTAAGTTAATTAATAAATAATAATAATTGATAATTAACTTACTACAAAAGAAAAACATGCTTTTGCTAGCTATTACCATCAAATCCAAAATGGTTAAAAAAGTGTAATTAATACCAAAAATTGTTTTTATTATAAACTAGAAACGGAAACAAAACACATAGAAAGTAGATGATCAGAGTCAGTCAGTCGATCAGCAATGAACCCAGCAATGATCGTAATAACGTAGCCAGAGTATCTTGTATTATATAATCATTAGAGGGGGAGTTCCGCCGCCCGCACTATGTTATTACATTGCGATACAGAATATCACGCTGTAGCCTATTGACCATTGAAAATAAATTTTTGATTGTTTTTGAAAAATTGTCAGATAGTTGTCTTCCCATTTAGCTTTAGAATTAAGGGTGGGCAACTCCAAAAAACTACCAGTTAACCGATGTGGCTGAGGTGAAGGCTCACCGAAAAACACCGTAAATGTGTCATGTTACTGCAACCGGTTTTAATCGATTTTTTTGGTTTTCCTTGTTTGAAAACCGAATTATCATGGGGAGACTAACTTTGCAGCTCTAGTGTAAACTGACGCATCTATTAGTACCAGAATGATTTCCTGTAAACTGTAATGTTACAGCAAAAGCTCTGCAAACTCAATTTTATTAACCAATACAGGGAAAACAGAGAAAAAACAGCAATTACCTTTTGTGGCATGCAGAGGAACTCTTTTAACATAATTTCCAGACATGTCAAAATTGTCGTCATCATCATCACTGAAATAATCTTCATCACATTTGGTAGGCTTGTCCTCACGCACAATGTATCCTCTAATAGTCTTTGTAGCATCTCTTTTAGAACTGTTTTGTTTGCTCATTTTTGGTTCTACTTGTCGGCGGTAACTATCACATCACCTTAAATAGTGTACAATTACTTTCATCTGTGTGACCCCAAATCTATGCATATGATAGAAATCATTGAGGAGACAATCAAAGATATATTCATTATACATTAGCTGTACTCGTTATAAGAAAAATAACTTTGTGATCAAATATGTTTTTCAAAAATAAATAAAATTAACCAGTTATAGAACATTGAAAAACAAAAACACGAAAAACAAAAACGTGAAATGGCAAAATAACCCGTAAGCCATCAACTAGTTGTAATAAACTTGGCAGAGGGCTGATCTCATGTGGATTTAAAAAACCAATAGTACTGACATCATAGACTGGGAGGTAAAAATTAAACTAAATTATTGCACTTGTGACTGGAAGCAATGGCGATAGGCAGGGAAGGGGGAGCTGGTAAGTGGATGATTTTCTGATGATGTCAAGTGTAGTTTAGATTAAATAGTTGTACAAGTAAATGAGACTAAAATGGTCAATATACAAGCCTGGAAGGAGTATGAAATAGGGACAACGTTCGGAGAAAATGCCGTTACTGTACCAGGAGAAAGAGAGCAAAAAGTTGCAGGAAAATTCTTCTTTGTAGTGAAAAAAGAGTGGATAAAAGATTGAAGACTACTGAGGTTAATTAGAAATGAATAGAATGAACGTATATATGAAGTCAGTAGGTGAATGAGATTGTAATAAAATACTGAAATGTGGCACAGAAAAAGAACAATTCAGACTTTAGGAACAATAAAAATAAGAGCATAATTCAGTTAAGTTGGCTGGATGCAGTAGTACGTTGTGCACGTTCTGAAAAATTTTTTAAGATTGAGTTTAAGTGAGAATTCCAACATCGCTCTAAGAGTCAAAGAGGATACCGTTAAACTGAGTAAACCAAAATTCATTAATCTTAAAATAGATTATAATAATTGTAGAGACTGCTCATGGAATACCTGTGCCTGGGTGTCTGAAACCTTGTATTTTAACTATATGCCGCAGAACGCTCCACTTTCAAATGAATAAAGTACTCCAAGAACTTCTCAAAACTGCTATTTACAAAAACAGCTAAAAATTAATTTAAGTTTCAGGGTCTTTCTTGCAGAAACATGTGTTTTATTAGTACAATAACGAGAAAAAATCAACACTTTATTTTGTACAAGTGTAATTTTTTGAACATGCTCAACTAAAAACGGGTCTCAAACAGCTCAGACACCTAGCTTGGACTAATACAATGTTTTAGATGCCTTGGCTTAACTTTTAAAGGGCATAGACGAAATTATTTAAAACGATAATAAGCATTATAATTAAACAATAGAGAGAAACAATGATTATGAGTTGAAAAAAAATAGAAATTATCATAATTTTCACGAATAATAACAAGTAAATTGCCAATTAACACAATAATGATGGTGACCATCAATTGTGCCAGTAACTGGTGTGCAAACAACAAACTACTATATATAAATCCTAAAAAAATTGATTTAAAAAAATTATTACTACAATGATTGTAATGATAGCTAAACAATTATAGCTAGTTGATCAGGATCGATGATTATAAAAATTATCATAAATATTCATTATTAGAACAGTGAACCCTTTATGATTAGTTACAAAATGGCGCTGTTATTATAATCGTGAAAAAAAACATCTACATATCTATAACTTAGTCCATATAACTCATAGGGGCTTAAAGGGCCACGTCGAGGGAAATCAAAAACTGCTGTAAAAACACTCCATTTGATTAATTTAGTTCATGACGGGGGTTTAAACTTGCTTTCTGTTCTCAACTCAAACTGAGATATTTTTGGATTGAACATTTCCATAATAATAATAATAATAATGTAGGTGGAGGCAATGACAGTTGTCATGAATGCATACTTTGACAGTGACACTAAAAAATATTTAATAGGAATATACGTGAGAGCAGCATTGTGGTAATAATAAAATCAAACAAACCAAATGACTAAATCACAAACAATGAAAGCAAGCAATAACGGAAGTGACTATTAATAAGTAATAATATTAAACAATGATAAATAATAATTGACAGTAACAAACATTTTCGTAATAATGAGAATAACTAAAATAGATAAAACATTCGACTAATGGATGGTTCTTGCAGCAGTATTTATTTCTCTCAGTATGGCGGATTAGGTGTTTATAAAGGAGGAATGGCAGACAAATACTCATGTAGATGGACATACAGAGATCTAGTCGAAGGATTTTAGGTTATATTTACAGATAAAATTAAATAATGACAATCTTCATTCACAGTATCGTCATTTGCAGAAAAAAGAAAAAAAACATTTTGAACTGATCAAACAAAAACAATGGGGAGTGTCAATAAACAATGACCCAACTGAGACAGAGCTTTATGGTGATGCCTGAACTCATAGAATGATGGAACTATACACAAGCATGCTGTATAGTGATACAGGGGGTCAATGTTAACACATTGCATATGTTTTGTGTCAAAAAAGGGTATTCAATGCCTCCATGTCGTATCTCATTGGAACAGCATGCTAAAAGGACTAACTATATAGCATTAATATGGAAATCGGCCATCAAACCAATGATCGAGCAACTATCGCATATCTGTCTAACATGATTGGATTATAAAAGAAGACTTCTATAAGTTTAAAAGGCATGAACAGGGGGAAATTGCATCGCCTGATATTTTGAAGAGTGTTTTGTATGTATGTGCAAGAAATCTAATTGTGGTGACAAAAGGTGCTCTTACGTTTCAGCAAAGCAAGCATATACCGAGTTGTGTGATTGTGTCAATGATGCCCAGGAAAGAAATAATGCTGTTAACAGTGGCAGTGAGGATAAAGGTTTTAGTGATGGCGATTGATGGATTGACTCTAGGCAGCGGTGTTGCTATTCAAAGTTTTGTTGCAATATATTCAAATGGAGAAAGGAGCCAAATATAAAATAATGTCAAGCGCAAAGACAAGTTTTTTGAGACAGAGAAAGAAGTGAGGGAATTCAGAAAGTTATAGTCAGTCAGTACACCTCAGAAATGAGTTTTACACCACTTCGATAATGATAATAATAATAATTACTATTATCAATTAGCGTGAACAAAACTTATGTGAGTGTAGCATTTATTAAGACAAAGGATTTATATGTAAATTTGTCTGGCATGGTTCTTTGAAGTTTCAAAATATTCCTGGGTGGCTAATTTTTTAATAACTTGAGGCCAGAAGCTGCTAGAAACAAAACTTAAAATGATATAAGGTTGACACACTTTACCGCGTTGGCTTAGCCAATCATAAAAGCCTACATACCTGTGAACTTGAAAAATAATGGATTGATAGTGCATTGCAAATCTGCAATATCCTATTGCGCCATGGGCCCTTAAAATTTCAGTATATGTCAATCAAACTTTCTGTTATTTTACCGACCCAGTGGAATACTATTCATCATAAAGCAATCACATTATGTAGCGTGTACAAAACTCATGCGAGCGTAGCGTGTATTAAGACAAAGGATTTATAAATAAATGTTTCACGCACGGTTTTTTCAATTTTCGAAATATTTCTGCTAATTTTTTAATAACTTGAGGCCAGAAGATGCGAGAAACAAAATTTAAAAAGATATCAAATGGACATCATTTACCGCACAGGCTTAGCCAATCATTATACTGCCTACATAGCTGTGGACTTAAAATACAACGGGTTGAAAATGCACTGTAAATCTGCAATTTCCTATCGCGCCATGGGCCCTTCAGATTTCAGTATATGTCATTTAAATTCTCTACTATTTTATCGACTCAGTTGTATACTATTTGTCAAAGAGCAATCACGTGATGTAGACAAAAAAATAACTTTACAGGAAAGTCCTATTAAAATGAATAAAAAAAACTTCTATACCGCACCATTAGCTACTTTCGGCCACGCATGGTCATGCATCACTGATCTTGCGTCACTGCAACAATACCATTGTCAGCAATGCTTGATACTGTGACCACAAACATTGTCTTTGTACATTTTCTCAATTATTTTTCTGCGACACAAACAGTTTTTACACCATTGGATGGACAACAAATTTTTTTTTAAAAGCTGATGCCCTATTAGAGAAAAAATGGTCAAAATAAAAACTGCACTTGTGCTAGCTACATTATATGTGGACAAAATTTTTTTTACTGGAGAGCCATAACCAAATAAATGAAAAAACTCCTATACAGCACCATTAGCTACTTCCCGCCATGCATCACTGATTTCGCTTCACTGCAAACAATACCATTTTCAGCAATGCTTGATTGATAGTGAGACCACAAAACATTGTTTTTTTTTATGCAAAGGTACTTTTTCTCAATTATTCTTCTGGAACAACCACTGGTGCGACACAAATGGACAACAATTTTTTTATAAAAGCTGATGCTCTATTTAAGAAAAAATTGTCAAAACAAAAATTCAACTTGTGCTAGCTATATTATTATTATTACCCTTACTACTACTAGTACTTTATCATCGATCAATACATCATCATCATGCAAAGCGGTCATTGAGTCTAAAAACTGGCAGACATTTCGATGGTTGGTGTATAACAGCCAAATAATAAAATACTATTAAATAATTCATACATAACAACAAAAATTACAATAATCACTCATGATAATAATAATAAAATAATAATAATTACAGAAAAAAACAACAACAACAAGAAAAAAAAATAAACAACTCCTTCAACAAATTCAATAAAGGAATTGAGTTTCGTTCTGACAATTGTGACAATTTTTTTTCGCAATTACCATTAAAATATTGTAGTCTATGCCTCCAAAATTTATACTATGTTGACAACGAATGGTAATGAAAGTGAACAAGGATTGATTGCATCAATCTCCATTTCGACAGTGCCGATTTTATAATTTTGAAAAAGCGTACGGAAATGTCATGAATGTTAACAAGCTGGCCTCGCTAAATCAAAGATACTTCCCAAAACACGTTTGTGCACTGTAAAATTTACTATGGTATCTACGACTATAGTAAAAATCCATAGACTTTAAAATTCAAAGCAAGTTTAAACATTTGTAAGAACTTCCGGACTGAGGTAACAACGTTGTCATTGCTGTGGCCTGAATGAATAGAATAATTATTATAATAATAACAATAATCTAATGACTGATAATAACAATGCTTTAATCTGTAACATGATGATACAATTATGATAAAATAACTTTATGTCGACAAAGTATGTCTTTGTGTGATTATTATTGCTTTTGGCGATTGACAACAAAACAAAGCTCATAAAAAATAAATAAATAAATAATAATAATTAATTAACATAATATTATTATTATTAATAATAATTTTATTATTGTTATTAATTATTAATAAATTAATTAATAATAATAATTTAATAATAATAATTATTATATTAATAATATATATATATATATATATATATATATATATATATATATATATATATATATATATATATATATATATATATATATATATATATATATATATATATATATATATATATATATATATATATTTAATCCATAATAATAATAATTTAATTTATATTTTTGTACTAAACACTGAACAGAGAAATTTCAATGAAGTGAATGGAAAAAAAAATTATCTTTGATTATTATTATTTAATTAACGACGTTCGTCGTTGTAATTTATTATTACGCATTATTATTATAAGATAGATTATGATGATGATTATATTATTATTATCAATCAATAACATTATTTCTTATTTTTTTAAATTAGTTTTTTGCCATTCATTTTTTTGCATAGAAGATTAATAATGGATGCGACTGTTTTGTTTCAAAAATGTTTCAAACCTTTTGAGATTAGTTCGGATAATTTTAAAAATGTTCAGACTATTTCTAAAGCGTTCATACCAACCAAGCACTCGTACTTTTTGAAAGTGTCTGGATTATTATTATGTGCAAAAAAATTACTTGGTTTGTCAAACTTGATGAATGTTTGGCAGCAAATACATTTTTTGTGCATGAAATCCTACGACTATCATAATCAAGGCCAAGATTTATTTATTACAAATCATTACCCATTTTAAGATTTTATTTTTAACGTGAAAAACGCTTTGCAAACCACCCAGACTATTTCAAAACTGTTCATACGCTGTGAAATCCAAGGGTAAGCAGAAAACCCGTACCTCGTACCGTACCGTACCCATACTCTCGAAAACCCCTACTCCATTTCGAAAACCCCTACTTATTTTCGAAAACCCGTAGTCATAAAAAGGTGTTGGCTACAGAATTTTACAAAGTTCATTTATTTGAGGCTAGCTCATTCAATGATCTCTTTTGTCATTGCACAGTAGAAGTTGTTCAACGCATTAATATTCACGGTAAGTGAGGACAATAAATTTGACATTGAATTAATTAATAATAATAATCTGATAACCATTAAATTATTAATTAATAAATTATTATGTATTATTGATTGACTAATGTTATACATACGTACATAACTACTACTAGGCTAGTACTATTGTCATTTAAATAGTAATTAATTGTGGTATCTTATGGAAAACATGACATATTTATTTATGACATGATATTTTAACCACATTAAATAAAGTCAATAATAATAATAATAATAATAAAATTCAATTGATCATTAATGATAATCATTATCATTATGATTATTAATTATGAAAAATGATAATAATTATTTATAATAATGGCTTGTTATTTTTTACCTACACTGCAGTAGTTTAATTTTATTAATATGGTTAGCTTGTATTACTATCATAATAATTAATAATTAATTATATGATGAAAGTTCTTTACATGATAAAAACAACAGATATTATTTTTCACAGATTTTTATTAATAAAATATAATAATTATAATAACCATGTCTCAACTGGTTTTACATGGTTATTTATGTATACAGCATGTGTAGCTCTCATTTATGGTTCACTTTTAATGACGAATCAAAATATGTAAGCGTGTTCAGTATTATTATTTATTAGCTATTGGAAGCGATATCAACGTTGTTATTATTGGTAATGGTACTACTGTTGTCACTTTATTGTAATGCTACTTAGTTTTAGAACACTGACAATGTGTGTATATTGTAGTTAATCTTGACTTGAATGACTAGCACATGGTGGTGATGAGGTCGCCTTTCAATCTCCGCCACTGAGAGAAGCAAGCTCACCACTATAAAAGTTTGGTAGAGGTAAGAGAGGGCGACATCAAAGAAGGCACACCATAACGTTATTCTGATGTTTGATCCATAAATGTATCCCATGGTTACCAAACATTGCAATCAAGGTCAGTCTAATGCAACAAATACTGAGTGAAAATGCGCAGTTGATTTATGAATTTGTCATACATTTCATATGCCATGGCCATAGTCAATTGAAATTTTGTAATTTAGTGAAAACGCTTCAGAAGATTTACAGCAAACTAACAGATGTGAAATACGGCTAAATATCACATCCATAAAACTACTAAAACTGTCCCTTTCAGATGATGTAAGAAAACAGATGGAGCGATTGATGAGAGCTATCTAAATCAAAGAGAATGAGGAAAAGCTCCCTGACCTTCCAGTGGCCCCATCAACAAAGACATTTCAGTTCGACTGCCAGTCTAAAGCAGAGACTATTGCATCATGCCGATCAAGAATTTAATGATGTTGTATGTTTCCAGCAACTTCACTGATTGCTTTTCTATATTATTTGTGACAAAAAAGTAATGTAAAAATGACCAATTTACTGTAACAATGAACAATTTGCAATATAATAACAATCACTATTTTACAAATCAATTGGGTTGGATGTCAGAAAAAGATGTAAAACGCAACTTATCGAAAGAAAATAATACAGCACAGGCATACAAAAAACACGAACTTCATGAGCATGTGGTAAGCTAAAATCAAATGCAGTCTCTCGCTCATTTTTAACTCCTAAAAGCAACATCATGTAACTATAGCATTGTACGATAGAGGGTTCTGGCACCCAGTAACTCCCCAGAGGTGTTCAGACTGCTCTAAGCCATATCTTTATGATCGGCAGACTTGCGATGCAAGGTTGGTTCAGGATATACTGTGCAATCCTTTTGCAACAAGTGAGGTATTCGTGGGATTGAATGGAATACACAAACCACAAATGCACCATTTGCCGCTATCCTATCACTCTTTATTTAGGTTGTCTGTCTTTCCATATTCTGATCATATCTACGCACAATAACAAACTAATGTTCACCATACATCATATAAAGTGTGCCACTGTCCAAAATAAGAACCAGCTTCATTCAAGAAATTCACAACTTCGATTGAAACTAAATAGTAATTATTTTAAAGAGCTACATTCTGACTCAAACTCTTTCACATAGCCACCTAACAACACGCTTTCAAGCCTGAACAGCATTCCTACCTGATTCTCCCCTCTCTCCTCATCTGTGTAGCCAGCACTATAAGCACCACTACCTTCAACAGTAGGTCTCCCTTATACCAGTTTTCTCCTCACGAACAAATCACCAATATGAGGAGCTGTATCATCACTACTGCCACCGCTGTCAGAAATGTGGCATCTGGTCACTTGTGCCATGGTGGTCAACTAACAATAGAAAATTTTATTTTTGACATTTCAATAAGAAAATTACCAATGTCATTGCTTGTCATTTTATTTGTCTGACTATCTATCTTATATATATTTTTAAATTCAGTAAATAACATCATTGGGTGGTTCTACTAGCTTGTTGGTACCTACTTTGTAATGCTTGCTTGAGCTAACTATGCTGGTGAGTGCATAAGCTACACAGTATATAGCCATAAATAGTAACGGATAGTCAAAATGTAGTTTCAATCAGATAGTGGAAGTAGAATTTGGGATTAGCGTTTACTTCCTCACAGGCAAAAATCCGATACAATGTTACTATAATTATTATAGATCAGAGTGTTTGAGCAGATGATAAACAATTAATATTATTATTAGTTGACAGTGATGATCGTTGATGTATATATACATTATTATACTATTCATCAGCTTTTCGATTTTCCACATTTTTGCATTTTATGAACGTTACTCCACCCAATAATAACAACTTGAATTTAATCTGATAATTTTACATACAGCAGCTTTTAGTGTACCATATAATATGTTAAGAAATAAAAAAACAAAAAATGGAAATCAACTTGCTTTGTAAAATTGATAATAAGTAAATAATAATAATAATAAATACCAATTCCTACTATACTACTGGTTTGGTGTTATTATTTAATCAATTTGTTGCTACTAATTAATAATAAAGAGCTTATTATTATATGTATTATCTTATTGCCCACTTATTATTATAGTAGTTACAAATATATAAATAAATTAATTATTATTATTATAATAATATATGATAATTAATAATAAGTATTATTAATAATAGGAATAATTAATACCAATAAAAGAATAATAAGTAAGTTGTTGTTTCATTAAAAATAATAATTAACATTATTATATTATTAATAATAATTATAAAATCAATGTCATTAATTATTATTATTATCATTATTATTCAATTCATCATCATTCGTGAAACAACAATTTCACCAGCAAAAAATCTGAAACCTCCCCCACAGCACTAAGGGGTAGTTTGAAGCTGCAACAAAGGTACCTACCTACTTACATTCAGATGACAATGCACAGCATCAAATTATCTGTAACAATATTCTGTTGGTTACTGGTGTAGCCTAGTATTGTATATTTTTCGGTCTCCATTCACTCAGCTGTTTACTGCAATTTTAATTCTACTGCGCAATGACAAAAGAGATCAATGAATGAGCTAGCCTCAAATAAATGAACTTTGTAAAATTCCGTGGCCAACACTTTTTTATGACTACGGGTTTTCGAAAATAAGTAGGGGTTTTCGAAATGGAGTAGGGGTTTTCGAGAGTACGGGTACGGTACGGTACGAGGTACGGGTTTTCTGCTTACCCGAAATCCAAAGCCTCTAACATTATGAGTCACCATATATATTATTGAAAGTTTTTTGTGAATTAAATTAAAAAATGTTGGAGATTTTTTTTTATCAACACACTTCTATCATTTCAAACATAGTTGATTGAAATAATACTTAATTGCTGTGAAAAAACCTAACGTTAAAAATATAGTGTTTTTTTCTAGTCATTGATTATGCTTTGTTGAATTTGTAAATATATACGTACTTTCAAGTTCTCCTTGGAGAGCAGTGATGCGTGAAGTTCTTTTATGATCCGCTATTATGGGAAAGGAAATAAGCATATTAATTTTGCAGCATCATGGGCACTGGTCCTTATCGGCGTAAAAAGAGGAATAAAGGTGATCACCCGATAAAAGAGAAATACCGAACTAAAAGAAAGACAAAAGATCTTGATGAGATTCAGGATGATCTAAAACCCGACAAAGTAAGTCTCATACTCTTTAAAGGTGGCGTGTCGGCAACTGATACGCAATTCTCTAGTCTGAATTCTCTTTTCTTTAGTGTCAAAAAGTGCTAAATAGTCTTAACCAAAATACTAAGCATAATCATAAATCAGTTCCTACTCATTTTTTTTTTACAGTATTTGAAAATTTATTTACAATCTATATTGTCCAATTGTTTTTTCAGCTAAATAAAGTGTAATTCAGATTTGAAAATTATTGTTGTTGTTGATTACAACAACGCCAAAAATGCAAATATTGCGTTTTTTTCACAAATAAATTCTAAATAATGATAATTTGAATATTTTGATACTCTTTGATTCAAGAATTATTATTTTACTGTAATATTGCTTTAGTTTCTTAGATATTGGCAACGTAATTTGTCACATGAATGCCAGGGTATACATAATAGCAAATCTATTAACAATAAATTTAAATGCTGATTTCACTAAACAACCTTCAAGAAGTCGGAAAATAATTGCAAACCTAATTTTTTATGCTCTAGAAAGTTTATGCGTAATGACTATCACTGGGCTGCCCTCCTTCTATGCAAACAAGTCAAATTTTTGCAACTGTACTTTATGGCATTACATAAGTTGTTGCGTATCGAGAGAAAAATTGCGTACAACTCAGCATTTATTGCACTTATACTATAGATGGGGTCAGTGAAAGCTCAACACCGGACACAGAATTTTTTGCCAAAAATTACTAGAAATAGATTAAGTTTTAATTGAGCCCTAAAACGATGACATAGCACCTGTAAATCAAGTTTCATGCTCTTTGATTCATTTTACCATGATCCATTTGTGTTGAATTGAAAACTTGACAAAATTTTTCTAATGAAAGTCTATTTCTTGAATTGGTTCTGTTTTTATTGAAACTTGCAATTCTATCTTTGAAACTGTATTTGCAAAAAACCAACAAATTTAGCAGTCAGAAACGGTGCCTGTAATGTAACTGATGTAGATGAACTTAGTTTTTTGTTAATATGCAGGTCCGAAAATTAATGGATCAGGAAGTAGATGATGATAAACCTGGACAAGCCCAACACTACTGTATTCATTGCGCGTGAGTTGTGCTTCACATAAATATTACTCCATCAACACCCCTATTGTTCCTCGCATTCAACCATTCTTGTGAACAAATGCTTGATGATCTGCAGTCCTCTGCAACACAACAATTTTTGTTTGCAGTAAATACTGCATAGATGAGAAAGCGTTACAAGCCCACTTTAAGAGCAAACCGCACAAGAGACGGTGAGTAGTATCTCTTTTCAAGTTCGTCTCATCGATTGCTAGTCTTTCAGTTCATCTATTTTTTTTTATATTGTTCTAAAATACATTAATAAATTTAGTGATAATGCTATGATATATCGGTAGCATACTCGGAAAATTTACCATCGTTTGTTTCATTAAGCTACGATCACACTATGCGATTCTCGGCCGAGTGGGCGGAGCCAAAAATCGGCTCGCAAGTGTGAACAGTCGCAATCGGTGGCAGTTTTTTTTTTTCATTGGGCAGTAATGGAGCTCTGTACGATTATCGGCCTGTCTAGCCAATCAACATCCACATCACAGCTTTTCAATTTAATACTTTTCAAGAAACTTGCAGCTGCTTGATAATTATTATTTAACCAATTTTAAAACATTTTTTAATATTTCCCTGATCAATTGCACGCCTTGTTTACAAGTAGAATATTATTGTGGGTATACTTATTATTGTCAGTATAAATAGAAAACAACTACCAGCTCCGCGATTATAATAAATAATTGCATTCAAAAAAGTTGTTATCATTTATTTATTATTAATTATAGTTATATATATTTCAAATTATTTATTATTATTTGTAATTTATTTCTTATTATTGATGAGTGAAGAATTGGTACAATTTATTGAAATCTCTGGTAATATAAGTTATATCATATTATTATTAATAATAATTTGATGTTCTGTGGTTAACAATCAAATGCGGTGTTTTGACAACATGTCAAGGCCATGCAATATTGGGCGCAAAAAATTGCGAGTGTAAAATCTTGTAAATAATCGGGAGAGCAACTCCCGATTCCTTCCGATAATTGCATGGCCGAGAATCGCATAGTGTGAACGTAGCTTTATAGCTAGAAATTTACATCGTTAAAATTTGATCGGTGATATCAGCATACGTATTGTGCGAACCTCGACTCACCATTTGGACCTGTACATGTCAAATCCTCTCCTACAATACATTCAGTACTCCATGGGTTGTAGATTGAAAGCTTTACAGACAGAGGCCTTCACACAAGAAGATGCTGAACGGTGTGCAGGAATGGGCTCATACAAGCCTCCCAAAACGTTTAATACAAATTTGCCTGTTATGGACACTGATGATGCAGCGAAGAAAGATGCAAGTACATCAGGTACAGGTGATAGCAGTACCCAGTGAGTGAAATAAGTGTTTCGAAGAGCACTACAAATAACCCTATAAATAGAATCCAGTTATTTGAAATTTTCATTGGTTTGTTTTGCTAACGTACCAATAAACATATTTGTAATATTCATTTCTACAAATGTCTGTTGTCTAGTATACCATCAGGTTTTTCTTCGACATTCTAACTGCAGGTTTATATTGTACGTCATAGAATAGCAATCATATACTCGACTTTGAGTTATAACACTGTGCGATATGACAAATAAAGCTTGTTATTGTACTTGGAGGTATTTATTTCAAATGGTTTATATTAGTTTGCGCTTCAAAAATGCATTATCATGGTAAAGGATACGTAAGGAATATTTATGAATCCATCTAAAATTGCTTGTACCTGTAACTACCATCTGGTACCTGTAACTACCATCTGGTACTTGTAACTACCATCTGGTACTTGTAACTACCATCTGGTACCTGTTACTACCATCTGGTACCTGTAACTACCATCTGGTGATTGAGGCTTTTCCTTCTTCATCTGATTAAAACTGACTGAGGGTGGCAGCAATAGTATTATTACCGATGTCTTTAGAAAAAACCAGCAACTTTTATTTACTTGGCTTAAAAACAGGATTTGTTTTTATCATGTAAACTAGCTCAAGCACGCTCGAATAAGGAAAAAAATTTCACAAGATACATTTCATGAGCACAGTTTAGTGGCCCAATTATATGCAACCAGTTACTGCTGACTGCATGCACATGCTCATAGGCTTGCACAGTTCAATGCTTGACACTAGAGAAAAACGCTCAACCTGAGAAATTTTTCTAACAGGGAAACCCAACTTAATTGCAAGCATTGTCTTTGAGGTTATTGCCAAATTTTAGAAGCGATAAAAAATGGCGTAGAATACCTTCTTGATCGACCAATCACAACACACAAAAGTCAGTTCAGTTGACAGTTGGACGCCATCACATCGATATCCACAAACCTTACAGTGACAGTGGAAGATGCGAGATGCACCTCAGGGTGTTCATAGCTAACATGAGCGACCTGAACATTGGCTGGTTTCCAACTAACTTGAGAAGAGTCATCATAGCGTGCTCTCTTTCTAGCTCCCTTAAAAGTACTTAAATACTCAAAGCTGAAACTGTTCATTTTATACATATATATAAACATGGAAAAGGTTCAAATTC
Source organism: Cryptosula pallasiana (assembly GCA_945261195.1). Taxonomy (NCBI): domain Eukaryota; kingdom Metazoa; phylum Bryozoa; class Gymnolaemata; order Cheilostomatida; family Cryptosulidae; genus Cryptosula; species Cryptosula pallasiana. The sequence goes on from OX183140.1 coordinate 5,078,712, forward strand.
TGTCTGTGTGTCTGTTGTTCCAGGATATGGATGCCTAAACCGCTACACTGAGAGAAATAAAAACTGCTGTAAGAACTCTCCATAAGATTAATCTAATGTATGGCAGGGGTAAATTTGTTATTTGCTCTCAAACCAAAGATATTTGTTGATTTATCTTTTTTTTAAACAAATTATGCAGGTGGAGATAACCACAGCATTATAATTCAAGGGCCAAATGTGTCAAATTACACGCCTAAAGCACTGTGTGAAAAAAATGTGAAAACTGCTGTAAAAACATTCTATTGGACCAAATTGATGTTTGGCAGGAGTTTGAATTTCTTGTTTGTTCTCAATGGAGGCCCATTTATTCATCATCACTGATGAGTGAACAGCTGCTATAGTAAAAGAAAGCCCTAGTAATACAAAACAACTTATATTATTAATAATTATGTCATGTTGTAAAATGAAATGCACTGTGTGACACTGTCAAGGCCAAGCAATATCGGGCACAAAAATTCCAAGAGTCAACTCTTGAAAATAATTGTGAAAGCAACTATCAATTGTAAATGATGATCGCATCGAAGATTATTGCATAGTGTGAACGCAGCTTACAAGCTGTAAATACTGATGCGGTCTATACATACTTGAGGAATATGAGTCCCAGGCCAAAGGAGAACTACTGCGAGTGCTTCTGGCTACTATGCGATGGTTATGCTCAGTATGCAAGGATAAGATTAGATCATATCTAACTGGAGTCACTTCTTGGATGAGTGGTTGAAATGCGATGAACTGTTCGGCTGCTATCATATTATTGGGATTTGTGTCCTCTTGTGTTAATTTGTTTGTTCTGTAGAGAGACAAGTCTATTGCTTTTTATTAACTATTTTGATTGCAGGAGATCATATGCACTGAAATGAATTGGGTAATGTATTGCACTTTTTATGTGATAGACATGTTTCAAGTGTTGCACTCTAGTTTGAAAAGTAAAAGTTTATCCCCAAATAAAGCGCTGGTAATGCACATGCAGAGAAAACGACGCATCAACCACAGGTCAGGGGTATGTACTGATTGCATAAGACGTATTAATTGTATGAAAAATCGTATTTATGATTGATCACAAGATTCAACCTTGAACACTGCACTTCAAGTTTCAGAAATAAAAGGGAGCTGTGATGTTTTTGTGAAAGGCTACAACAGATGAACAAATCAGCCAAATATGTCAGCTGTCTATTTTACTATCGATGCATGCAACCAGCAAAATACTCCCTATCTTCTTGGATTTAAAAATACAACCAAAGCTTTTGATGAAAACAAATATGTGAGAAATTCAATCTTTTGGAGTTATTCCCCCTAATAATAGCGCGTACTAAGAAATGTGATACTTGAAAGGTGGCTCAATCATAAAGAAACTAAATTAAATGCATTGTGTTTCTAAATGAAGACAACGTAGTTTTTGTTGTTGCTGTCAGTTTCCACAAATTGGAAGCTTATGCACAATAATGTGAATTGTAAAGGTTTCCGTTTGGGACATTCAGAGTCTCAGCTGAGGCTCTACTACAGGTAGATGTAGCTCCATGGGGGCGAGACGTTGAGGGGTAATGGGGTGAAAGAGGGGAGTGGGAGTGGAGGAGATGAAGGGAGAAGGGGTGGAGTGAGACACAAAGTAATATGGAAAGACAAATCTGTTTTTTAAGTAACTTCAACGATCTAAGCACCTACTCATCCACTATAACTATAGGTAGCTTGGGGGTAGCTTGGGGGTAGCTTGGGGTCAGGTTGGGGGTAGGTTGGGGGTAGCTTGTGGGTAGGCTGGGGGCAGTTTGTGGGCAGGTTGGGGGTAGCTTGTGGGTAGCTTGGGGGTAGCTTGTGGGTAGCTTGTGGGCAGCTTGTGGGTAGGTTGGGGGTAGCTTGTGGGTAGCTGGGGGTAGGTTGGGGGTAGCTTGGGGGTAGCTTGTGGGCAGGTTGGGGGTAGCTTGGGGGTAGCTTGTGGGCAGGTTGGGGGTAGCTTGTGGGCAAGTTGGGGGGTAGCTTTTGGGCAGGTCGGGGGTAGCTTGGGGGTAGGTTGGGGGCAGGTTGGGGGTAGCTTGTGGGCAGGTTGGGGGTAGTTAGCAGCCTGCAACAAATAATAAAACTGTAATTTATTAAAGTGCTTGTAAATGTTGCACCGACAATGAATAGTTATAGGCATATATAACATATGCAGACATGTTTTATTTGACCTTGAATAATATCATGCTCAATTTATTTGGGCAAAACATTTAGGAATGAATTTCCTGCAGGCTTTTAGCTGGCCCTTTTCAGGTTACAAACCAACTAAGATATAAATTTAAGGCGTTTAGCAGTTATTTGTTGGTAGAAATTGAGTTGTTTGCTTTATCAGAATGCATAGAAATTTGAGATGGGTTGTTAGCTCTATTAGCATTCATGAACTTGTGAGTTGTTAGCTTTTAGTTGGAGAAACCTAATGATCAGTTTTATATGACTGCTAACTTTGCCAAATGTCATTTGGTCCCAGGAACAGTGAGCAGACCATGGTAGCGCTATTGAATATATATAAAAAGTTGATTTTGTTTTCTTAAAACAAACTAATATTTGCCAACAAACCAGTTTGATAAATTATTTTAATCAAAGTTAAATTATTCATCTCAAAATGCCGACACGGAAAATTTTTCTCCAGGGAAAAAGATTTTACTTTTACTGCCCTAGAAGTTCTAACCAAGTTTATAATATTTTTACTAGAAACAGTCATATGTTATAATTACTGCTTTATTAATTAATTTGACTGAGTGGTCTTTTTATGAGAAAACAACTCCACAAATTTAGTCATTTGGTTTTTGAAACTCTACCGACTCCTGGCAGATGACCTCTTATGAGCGCAGACACCATGATCTGGAAAGCTCAGCTGACGAAGTATTTTCTGGGAAATTCCCAAATGACAAGTGAACATAACTCCTTGGATTAAGATTTCTTTAACATCGCTATAAAATGATCCATTGTCAATTATGTATATGATAAATATGACATTTCCCAGATCCTTGCATGATTGATGAAAAAAGTATTTTAATATAGGAGACAACTCCACATACACATACTGTAAATTTTAGAAGACAACTCTACGTATGCAAAGTGTAAATTGTGGAAGGCAACTCCGCCTATGTGAAGTGTAAATTGTAGAAGACAACTCCACACAAATGCACTGTATTGGGGGTAGCTTGTGGGCAGGTTGGGGGTAGCTTGTGGGCAAGTTGGGGGGTAGCTTGGGGGTTGCTTGTGGGCAGGTCGGGGGTAGCTTGGGGGTAGGTTGGGGGCAGGTTGGGGGTAGCTTGTGGGCAGGTTGGGGGTAGTTAGCAGCCTGCAACAAATAATAAAACTGTAATTTATTAAAGTGCTTGTAAATGTTGCACCGACAATGAATAGTTATAGGCATATATAACATATGCAGACATGTTTTATTTGACCTTGAATAATATCATGCTCAATTTATTTGGGCAAAACATTTAGGAATGAATTTCCTGCAGGCTTTTAGCTGGCCCTTTTCAGGTTACAAACCAACTAAGATATAAATTTAAGGCGTTTAGCAGTTGTTTGTTGGTAGATGTACAGCCACATAAAATTGAGTTTTTGAGGTGCAATGTTATAAATGGTAACCTACTCCATAAGTACACCGCTATGACCCTAATTGTTTACAGACTGTGACTGTATGTAATTTTATAACGACATACCAGGGTCCTTGAAGTATAGATTAATGGATTATATATAGTGAGATGGAAAATAGTATCATAAACCTGAAACTGGAAAATTGGAGATTTATTGATGAATGGGCAGGCTTTGTTCGTTATTGTAGTTTACAGTTTGCAAGCTTTGCATTAAATTTTCCATTTTCAATGAAAAACTTACAAATCCATTGTCAGTTTATTTTCATTGGCAGTTTTAGATTTTTCAAAAAGTTTTTCTGAATTATATCATACATCGAGAGTTATTTGAAGCTCTAGGTAATAGTAATAGTAACAGTATTACCTTTAGTAATAATAGTAATAGTAGTAATAGTTATGTAATAGATATGGTAATGGGGATGGCGGTAGTGGCGGTGGTGGCGGTGGTGCCGATGGGGATAGCGATGGTGGCGGTGGTAGTGAAAGTGAAACTCATAGTGATGGTAATAGTGCATGCATATTTTACTCCTGGCTGTATTATTATTCGTCAGATTTTAATTACAGTAATCATTAATCTTGACCAACTGTTGATGAAACCTGTGGCAAACCTATTCTAAGAATTACCCAGTCGTTCTACGAGTGTTTTACTGCAGTTGTTGCAAGTATATTCTAGCTAATGCTAAACATTAAGTTAGGCTTCTCAAGACTGATGAATACTGCAGCATAATGTCCTCACTTTTTTGTAGCTACAAAGAGAACAAGTTTAAAGTCCATTACACTCTAGAAGTCGTGAATGACTTTCTATTGTTGTAGTCAATCAGCTCAATGAGCAAATGCCCACAGCAGGTTTTTGTAAGCGGAAAGTTTATTGAGTCAGTGAAGCGTTGTTAGTACTAAGGTGATGGTGTAGGTGTATGCATCCATGTTAGACAGCTAGCGTACACATTATGCATCGTTTGATGTTGCTTGTCATACTGCTACATGTACCGTTAACTTGCTGGTAAGTTAAGCATAGGTTTTGTTACAATGTATACAGGTAAACATACATGTAAACTTGCACTGGTGTGCCATATTGATCTATACTTGGTCATACTTGAGAGTAACAGATGCGTGTATGTAGGTACATCCTACGGACTAATATACACACATTTACTACAGTATACCATCGTACTTTACAGCGCTTTAGAATTTGGTGAAGTCACCAGTGCTCTCACCCTTGGTGCAGACTTCGTCAACCAATCAGTTCGTGTGATACAAGAGGACTCTGTGAGACCTGGGAATCTTCTACTAGCTACAGACCATGCTATATTAACTATTCCAGAGGGTGCTGGCTGGTCTGATAAAAAATTAATAGCTGGAGGCATTGTAGAAGGTTTGTATACATCCGACTCCAGCCGCATTGCACAGATGCATCTCTTCTGTAACAACTTGCTAAGGCTTTTACTTGCATCAAATTTGCAAACATTCAACATTATTTGGTGTTCATGAAATTGTGCTTCCAGGTCATGTTGAAGGAAATGGAACCCAGTCTCGGTTTAACGTAATCACAGGAATAGTCCAACAACCACATAGGTACCTCATACTTGATGGAAACAACCACTGTCTTCGGCAATTTAACTTTCAAACAAATATTACGGCCGCTTTGGTGGGACAATGCAAGTCAAAAGGTGATGGGAATGGCACATACGGGAGTACAAGATTCTCATCACCTTGGGATGTTATCTCAGATGTAAATCATACTAAACTCTATATCGCTGACAGAGACAATCACAAGATTAAACTAGTTGATCTACTAACCAAGCGTGTGACAACTGTATATCACAGTCCCAGCTACCAACTCATTGGGCTTGCTTCACGCGACAACTCTAGAGAGTTTTACGTGGTCGTGCCACATGGATTGCTTCACATCAGAAATCCACAAGAAAACTGGCTCGTTGGAAACACTACTATGATAATGTGGACTAGCAATGTCAGGTTCAGTGAGCAATGGCTTTATAAGCCTTCAAACATTAAATGGTTGAATCACAAGACGTTACTTGTAGTTGAAGTAGAGCGAGCAATCATGAATGCCGTAGACCTGGAATCCAAAGAGGTCACAGTAGTCTGTACAGGTAAATGTAAGATATAAGTGAGTGATTTAAGCAGCCAGGTCTCAAACAAGAATGAGCTAAATTAAAAACAATTAAATAGTTTATGTGGGGGGAAATGCAGCCTTTTGCAATTACAATGAAAAGCCTGTAACAGTCTGTTAAATAAACTTCACCTTGTAATCCTGTATTAGAAGCTAGCTACTTACTGCAGCTGTGATTGACTCCTGGAGTATCCACTATAGTAATGCATAATTTTGGTGCTTGTTTTTGATTGTCAATTGTTTCTACGTTTATACGCACATTTTGTATTTAGGGAAGGGATATATTAATGGGAATATATCAACCTGCAAGCTAAATAGCCCTCAAACCATTCTAGTGACAAATCAAACAATACTTATTGGAGAAAAAGGTCGAATAAGGAAGATGCCATACATAGCAGGTACCAATCATACTATCATAGCCTGTAATCTCTATTGCACGTCAGTGACTAGTCACTACAACTCACTCGACTCACAAGCGCATGAATAAAATTACATCATCCTTATCACAATATTGTACACTTCAGAACTTCCTTCTACACAATAACCTTTTAGCTGATACACAAATAAAGTTTCTTTGACTGCAATCATACCAGTGACTGAAATCGCCTACTAACAACTGCCTTGCCAAGGTCAATCTTTTTGTGGGTATTCACTGTTTCAATAAGCAATCACAAGTGTTATTTGAATAGAGCCATTTTGTGGTTTTATTTGTAATTTTTATCCCATTTGGCAGTGAACTTGTTTACTTTAATCCACTTCTGACAACCAAATGATTCACCATTACTAAACAAGTTGTTAGTGGCTGAAACTTTTTGGAACTTGAAGAATTGAGTGATCGAAGGACTCAATCCTTAGTACGAATGTTTTTCCGGAGATATGTAATTATAGATTTTGTCACTATACCAAATAAGAGTTATCTCTATTAACTAAAAACAAGTTTCACCTCAACATAATATGCCCTTGCTGCAGTGCTCGAAATTATAGAGGTAGGTGCAGAACTGCCTATTTTGCGGCTTAGCCCATGTTATTTTCCTATCTAACTAACAAAAATCGTCTACCTTTTGTCCCCAAGAGTATTATCGCAATAAATTGCCAGTCCTGCACCTAAATGAAATTATATGAACTCTTTGTTTTAATGTTTGAAAGAGCCATACATAATATTTTAATTATTAATTGTAGAGTCTACCTCTCACAACAGCATGGCTATGGAATGCAAGCCTCCACCGCCAGTAACAAATGCAATGTTTACACGACATACGAGGTATACATTGCATACAGAAGTAGAATACTGGTGTATTGGTGGCTATGTGAGTAGAAGACCTGCATACCATAAGTTGGTCTGCACTGCCACAGACAGCAACAGTGGGCAGAGAACGTTCTGGAAAGGAGAAAACATTCAATGCAAGATATCAGTTTACCTTGGTAAATAGTTTGTTTCCAATTAATGAATTACTTTGATGGTTGAAGCAATACCGGGTTTCACTGCAATAGCCCTGACTCGTTTGGCTATCTTTGAAAGGCAGAAGCAGGTACCTGTTGTTGCTTGTTAAATAAGTAAATTAGCTGCCATATTAACTTTAAACAGTTTACATCAGATGAGCTCACTATATCAGATTTCAGGTATGTTTAATGCACATGTCAACCGTGATAACAAACCATCTTTTTGTACAGCGATAAATAATGATCATTGCCAGCCATGAGCTACTGGTGGCGGCAGTAGGTATTGTTTAAAAGCTATCTTTTCCATCGTCACATGTATGCGGGCGGACAGACGAATCCTCAGCAGAAGATCATCATCACGCACTGGAATTTGAACTTGTGTCATTGGAACTAAAATTTGGATCGATCTTGAAGAATAAATAACATTTTGTTTTCTCTAGATTCTCATTTTCCTTTTGAAAACTCAATATCAACCTTTGAGCTTGATTAGTGTCATTTAAATCTAAATACCTGGTATGATAGTAAAATACTAATATCATGATATATAAAATGAGTAGAATGACTTAATACATATATGTGATGGCAGACTTGACTATTGTGAGCTTGTTGAAACAAGCAAACTTTGTAAACAGATGATTTTCTGTGGCTGCCATATTGTAGTAGTTTTTACACTGACTACCAGACACAACGGGGTCACTGCATCGACTTCTGTATGTTTCTTCGGGATCACTCCGAATTAATGCTACTAACTGACAGGGTCCTAGACCCAAACACACAACGACGAAGGTTCAATTAATAATACTTTATTTATGCACAATCCATTTAGCAAGATATAAAGTTAGCTAGCAACTCCACAAGACTTCTGACTTCTAATCACACAAAAAGCTCCTTTTATAGGAGAAGGGGAGGAAAACTCACCCCCTTATTTGGGTGAGCCAACCACATAATACAATAGAAAATGCAAACAAATCACAATATAGCATACAAGATTATATACAAAGTTAGCCAATCAGAGTCTTGAGCACATGGTGTTTTGCTCTGGGCACTTGTTGCCGCTCTTTTTCTGTAGCTGGTAATCTTCCAGTCCTTATTAGGGCATGCTGGTATTTTTCCATTCCTTATTAGGACATGCTGGTACTTGGCTTGTTCTCCTGGGCTTCGTAGTGGTCCGATTTGATCCCTGATTGGGGTATTAGGTAGCTTGGATCCCAGGCTACCTCTTCCACTTCCTTTCTATCCCGGCCCGGGGTAGCTGACCCGGGGTAGACCCGGGTAACCCGGGGTAGCTTTTTAGGTGTGGCATAACCTCTACACAGGATCTGGGTCTTCTGGGTCCACTCTCGAGGGAATGTTTCGTGTTTAGACCGAAGGGGGAGGATTCATAACTTATGATTAGGGGGACAGGGGACAACAAGGGGAGGGGGTATGGGGGTGGGGGGGGGGATTGTCAGGTGAATACTTATACAAATCTCTCACAATATTTACTCATAGAAGGTTATAGCTCTCCTGTGCTCTTCAGAAATGGTAATTAAGCTTGCTATGTACAGATCCGCAATGATGTGTACAACATCACCGCTCTCTATCTTTACTTCGAAAATTGCATAACTTATTGCTTAACTTGATGTCAACAAAAATATTCTGTTGTGAAACGAACAGTTCTATAGATTTTTTAACTCCATTGAATAATTTTTGATTCTTTTGTTGTAGCACTTATGGTGGTATTCATCACATCTACTATTGCTGTCACTCTAGTAGCCGTAGTTATCGCTCTATGCATCAGACATCGAAACTTCCATCGCTTTAAGTCTAAACGAAACAACACTGAAGAGATAATTTTACAATCAAAAACCGCTGAGGGGGATGGGGAACCAAGTGAACACGAGATACAAGTAAATTATGAGAACCAGGATTCACAATTACCGACAGAAAATGCGGGAAGCACCAGATATTCTTCATACGAAACTGTTGATGAAAGCATCATGCATGGTGCTAAAATGCAGGACGATAACCACAATGTAGATGATCAGTATCTGGAACCACGCGAACACAACGCGGAGGAAGACTACTTGCTTCCCATTGAACAGAGAGCCTTAGACGAGGTTGCCATGCGTAAAGCTAACATGGCAGCCTGCACTTCATCGGAGAGAGAGTCCGAGTGGTATGAACCAGTTGGGCCGGTACAAGACCATCTCTTACAAGGTCTGATACCAATGCCCAAAAAGCCTGCGATAGCTCCTAAACCAAAACTATCCAGTCGCAAATAATCGCGGAACTAAAATTTAACTTTTTTTCATAATAAATGCAAAAGTTTTGTAACATTTATATATCTATGTCTGCAAATGACTGGAGACAGAGCTTTAGTTAGTTATACAACGATCAAAAGTATTTTTTGAAAAACAATTAATTTATGCCACTATTGATGCACCTAGGCTTGTACTCAATGACTTTGACTTATCACAAAAGTTTGTTTGCGTGTAATCTTTTGTTAGTATGTATGTCTCATAAAGTAGTCTTGTCACCAACACAGTTAGCTGTGATGTGATTATATTAATATTTCAATGTTTTTATAATACATCAACGCTTTGTTTAAAATATAAGGCAAATAGCCATGTTAGTACGTGTAGCCAGCAATGCAGCTGTTGCAATTCAAATAATAGCAACAACATAATATTGGTGGGATGTGACAAAAAAAGTCATTAATTATAGTTTTTTCCCTTGATGCACAATGGTGAAATGTTATGGTAACATTGCACAAAAGTTATACGCATAATATGGCTAATATGTTTTGCCAGCCTAGTTATAAAATATGTGAGATACTAAATGGTAAATACCCAATTTGGAGAGCTACATTAGCACAGCCTTCCATTGCAGACAAAGAGACTTCTTACAACAGCATTCCAAAAATAATTTTACATCACTTTTCCAATTGTTGGGCAAATATTTATTTAGTTAGTTTTCAAAATATACCTGAGCCTTTTTGCATTTATAACTAGAGAGTTGATACATGCGTGGTTTTTTATTCCCTGTCGATGGTTAACTTACAGGTAAACTATAGAAACATACTATTAAGATTTCTACAACTCGGGTCTCTCTTGGACCCAACAAAATTCTTCTTACTTGCTGCAGAAATCGCTCAGTAGTTAGAACTATCAAAGCTCAAGCACAAGCTCTCCTCTCCATCCCTCTTCAGCTCTGAATGGAAATAGCTGTATTGGGATGGCTGACCATCACAATCTCAGCATAAAATGGGAATGGACCGACTAATCAGACATTTGGGTTTGATTGCAGATACTGTGTAGTCCAATTATATTGTCAAATTGTACCAAAATCAATGCCGAGATAGGATTGACCATCCAAATATAAGTTATGTGAGTCCGTAATACATAATATGCATGTATATAATATTGAGCAAGTGTAGAGTAGAATAGACCACGTAGTGGTAGTAGATGGTCTGGTAGCACAATAGACTTATTGATGCTTAAACTTGCCGATACAATTTTACACTGGCATAAAATGAAACACTGCATGTAGCACTATACTGTGTTAGTGACAAATCTATTGTTCATTGCAAAAAGCTAGTCCGAAAGCCAAAGGATAATAACATTGGTGTTTGTATGAGCAATGGGCGATTAATGACATGATGTAGCCACGATTGGTGCATACCAATAGAATAGCCAAAACCTGCTAGCAGCCAGTCATACATTTAAGGTGATGGATGTGTAAGAATGATAACTTCAACTTATCATTATCATATGCTATGCTACTTCACAAATCAGGAGCAAAACAAAATGTTGCTATGCTGTTTTCATAGCTACCGGTATAGACAAGTTATGTTGTGACACAGAAGCAACTATAGTATTCAAGAGGGATATAAATGTTTATTTGACCAACTAGGACATGCATTTTCTCATAGTTTTTTGATTTGGGTCTTTTTTGTCACCAGGCTTGAATCAATCACCGCTTTGGATTTGACTTTCAATGTCACCAACAATTTTACACCATAAAAAATTTGCTGTCAGCTTAACTAAGTTTTTATATGGTAACACTTTGAATCTGTTTTCCTCAATATTGTCAGATAATATTTTTTTCTTTCTTAAATTTTATGGTGTAGATGCAAGTCAAACAAAAGATTTGTCTCCCAGATCATGAAAGAGGAGGAGATACTCCAGGGAAAAAATTACAACAAAAGTTATGTAGTTACTAGTTTGCTTTTGATTGAGATTTCTCTCTAGACCACAATTAGGGCTTGAGGTGTGGAAGAGGTGGCGGTGTCTAGAGGCACTGTGTTCTAAAAGGGAGGAGATACAAGTAGAATCCTAAGTTTCTCTCAGTAGATTTAGATCATGTGCTAAGTAAAGCATTTGAGCGCATATCAGTGCTACTAGCTGTGAGTTGCCTTAATGGCTATTAAATATATATATGTATTCATATGTAAAGAATAAAGATACAGGCAAAGAGAAGAGTTCACCAGTGGACAAGCAACTTCCCTCTAATTCAGCACTGTTACCGTGAATGGCTTGCAAAGAACACGACAATAAATGTCGGCTACTAGAAGGTGGGGGGGGGGGGGGGGAGGGTGTTGAAAAACAAATTTGTGGAATAGGATGTGTAAAGAAATAGGAGCAGGCTAGGGGCAACTACAAGCGTCGGGAAAGATGAATCTGAATCTGGTTTAATCCTGATTAGAAATTATCAGCACAGCACAAGGTGAAAACAACTCTCAATTTCGTTATAAATTCATGCATAAGTCACTCATAAGTGAATAAAACGTTCCTGCACAAAAAATTTTCCAGTGAGTAAGCTGGTTTTTAGGCAGTTGTTAAGTAAAAAAAATTTTCCCGGAAAAAAGCAGAAAATTTTAATTTTTACCAATTTTAGATTGATTTGTAAAATTCATGCATATGAACAGTAGTTACTAATTTTTGAATGGAACATTGCCAATTTGCATAAACAACTATTGAAAACCTTCTTTGTTATGCAGATGCATGCATACACCTCTGGCACTTGACCCACTCTGTAACAACTTTACCGTCTGCATTCTACTCCCTTTTCCCATATTGCTCTTTTCTAAACCAGCAGCCTCTACCATTCTCCCCTCTGAGCTTCTGCATAACCCCATGCAATACCAGAGTAATACAAAAAAGAATTGCCTGCTCCTGCATCACAGTGAAGTAGGAGTTGTCCACCATTCCATTAATTACAGGACTTTTTTTATTATTTTCATTTTAGCTACAGGTTTTTGCTTCTTAGTACCCTCATTACCTTCTTTCCAACCTTCTTTTGACCTCTTACTTACCCAAAATCATCAGAGCTACTATCCCTTTTCAATAGCTGTACCTTCCCCTCTTTACCAGTTATCTCCCACCAGTTAACTCACTGCCCCTTTTGTAACTAAGGTCAATGATGATTAAGCATGTCATTTGTAACCACATTATGTGTGTGTGGCAGCTGGCTGTGCATGATTGGACTGTTTGTCTGTGTCCTGTTTGCTGCCTTATTGCACCTAAAATGACTCACCCTGATGTTTTCTGGTGGTGTCACAACCTAAGTGACAAAGAAACACAGTCTTTTATGATTCTTTCTCAAGATGCAACTCTCAAAAAGTCCAGAAGTACTAGTTTTGCACCAATAAAGTGAATTATAGTCCCTCTTGCTTACCAATGGGAGCCCGGCCGATTTTAGGCACTCAGCAGAGAGCGCTAATTTGATGCAACCGAAAGTTTGGTTGCCATTATACTATAATACCATTAATATTCCCGTAAGTCAACCAATTTTATCTTTCTTCTTTGCTTTAGAGTTGTCCTCTCACTAATATATTGTGATGGCATGAGTTTTAGTGTCTCTTAGAGCTCACTAAATGTTTTTGACACCCTAAACGATGACAACTAACACAAATAATTATTTTTTTACAAGCACCAACAATGCTGACTATAGATCCGATATAAGATATAGAGGGAACGCGTAGAAGTTATCTCCCAACCGGATAATCGAACCTCTTTACATATAGCGGTTATTTATTATTAGTTATTAGTTATTACTTATTAAAGTATTGTGTTTTCATCAGAGATTAATACTATATATTTCATTTTGGTGCTGAACAGTTTTCAATCAAGCACCAGTTTCATACAACTTGTGAGCAGAAATTTACAAATTTTACTCAACAACCATAAGAAGATAATTAATTTTTTTAATTAATTATTATTATTATTATTATTATTATTATTATTATTATTATTATTATTATTATTTTGTATAATAATAAAATCAACAAAATTACTAATAAATTGCCCTGAAATTTAAAAAATAAAGCAAAAGTAAACAATTGCCATTTATTAGTCACATACCACAGGGCACACCACATGTTTGGTACACTTGGTGATGGTCATAAGAGTTGGTTATTATTATTGCTAGTCGGTTACTAGAGTTATGGAATCAGCAACAAACGATTTATGAGCAGGAGATGGAGATGGAGTTTATAACACTGATGATGCGCCGCTTAGGCTAACCATCTTAGTACATTGCCACGATTGAGATAGACTACAACAAGGCGCACTGTGATTGGTTTACGTTGGCAAACTTAATTAAGCCAGAAATTATTTTCAAGCAAATGTACAAAATTTTTTTTGCAAAAAACAATTTAAGGGCTGTGTTGTTCCCTTGAGCTCCCTCAACAACATCGTTTTTGTCCTATCAGTTGCTTAAAATGCTACAAATCAGGATAAAAGTCAAGCAAGTCGTAATTTCTAATGATAAGTTATTGCTTCTGGTTGCATCTACAAAGAGAAACTACCGGCCGGTTCCCTTTTACAAAACTCGTTTTCTGTTTTTTAATATTTGTCAGAAAACTATGTCTTTTTTTTGCAATATCGATTACATAACATCATCAGAGTACGTGAATACTTTACAAAGTTATACTATTTCATCCAAGACTTGCGTATACCACATAAGCTCAACTTTGTTACGGAGGGCACAAGGTACGATTATTATATCATTTATTCTATCCTTTTGCAAGCCAGTCATGTTTATAAAGTTTGTTTTCAATGTCTCCACAAGAATTGTCACTTTAACCAGAATTGTGGAATCAGACATTAGTATTACTAGCTGCCTAAATATTTTAGTCATTTTTTTTATTTAATTCTATCAAGTATTCTTTGTATTTTTAATCCACTCATGCTTTATTAGTGATGTATTTTTAAAGCAACTGATGTGAACTGCCATGTATGTGTGATTAAGCAGCATGTAATGTATTTGCAGTTTTTACGGTGTGAACTATGAAAATAAAGTTTGTATCAGTCATAAACCACTCTTTTATGTAACAAAGTCCAAAGCTACACTTTTGATAGCCCCAACCTTGTAAACAACTTTTCAAATAATTCTGTTTTTTTTTGTTGTTTAAAAATGAAAAAAAGAGAAATTTGTCTCCTCTTGACTGAGTTAATACAGCATAGACTAGTACTACAACCAATGGCTATAGCACTACCAGATAACACCAACTATCCAGACACATGCGAAAAATTTGAATTGGCCTGTTGGTCTAATGGTTAGATTGTCTAGTGCTGGGCTAGGTGGGGCTGAACACCTATTCTAGAATTAATCAGGTATCTGTGGATTTCCTCGCACAGCTGCAAAAACATTTTACCTCTCTGACCATAAAATAATGCCTGAGACAAACATTTACCACATATAACAATATCAAAAACTTTACTTCTGCATTTATGTTTAGGATGACACATATGGTCATCAATCTTGTGGTCTTATACTCATTTATTTCACTTTTGATACGAAAATCTGTGTTCATCACTTTGAATACTAAAGTAAATGACGCACAAAATATTATGTTATACCGTTTATGAAACAATAAAAATTGTTACCATTAACTTTCATTACACTGTCGAGATTATGAAAAACCTTTTTAATAACCTCACGCATCATATTTTGCCAATATAATTCTCTTTTTAGAAAGGACAGACAAATGAATCCTTAGTAGAGGATCATCATCACCACTAAAATTTGAACATGTATTATTGGAACTAAAATTTAGATCGATCCCAAAGAATAAAAAACATTTTTGTTTTCTCTAGCCTTGCTTCTACTGAACACTCACAATCAACCGCTGAGCTTGTTGATTGTGATTTATATCTAAATATCTGGTCTGATTGTAAACATTCATATCATGCTATATAGAACAAAAATTTTTCAACACTTTCACATTTTTTGCACTTGGGCTTTATACATATATGTGATGGCAAACTTCGCGACAGAGATCTTGTTGATGGCTACATCTTTTGCAGTCATACACTTGTGCAGTCGTACACTTGTGCAGTCGTACACTTGTGCAGTCGTACATCTTGTGCATCGTACACTTGTGCAGTCGTACACTTGTGCAGTCGTACACTTGTATGTGTTAGCGTTGAGTAATATAAAGTATGGAAAGAGGAAAAGAAATAGAACAATATTAGCCTGTGGTGCCAGCGGCTGCACCTCATAAACCAGTCTAGGACAAGCATCCACCGATGGGTCTCGCAGATCCATAAATAATTATGGCTTTTGATATAAATTATCTGATATGATCATTTGATATCTCGGTGGAATTTGCCGCTTTGTTTATCAATGGCTTCCCATAATATCTTTAACAATAGGCCCGACTCTTCTGCTACATCAACATTTAGTTCAACTTGATAGCCCTTTCTCAAAATATCAAAAAAAGTCACAGGAATTAAGGCCATCATATACTTCCTATGCAAAGCAAACTGAAACTCCATTAATTTTATTGTTGTAAAGTCGTACTTTGAAAATATTCTACCACTTGACTCTACCTGTTGTGCTTATGGCTTGATCCCTTGATTTCGTCTTGCCTTTGTTTTGCATGTAAAACTTGTAACCTTCTCATCTTTTTAGCCTCTGATGATAAAAGTTTAAAAATTTAGGTTTAATTTAGCATGAATATTACAATCACAAACGGGTCACATTTTTCATTATTTTTGCAATTACATTCTGAGTTGTAAAAAATTAAAAGCAAACCCCATTTACTATTTTTTCTCAGCAGTTGTATAAGAACTGCAGCTTTTGAGGTTGCAACAGTTTCAAGTGTGCAATATGGACTTTTTTTAAGACTATACGCCGACAGCAGCACAAATGGATTATGTAGATGTTATTTAGAAAAAAAATTTCTATGGTTTGTAAAAAAGGATCTCATCGTAACAAAAGGTCTACCAATATCGATATTTTTGCAAATTAGGTAATGTCAAACATACGTCAAAGTAAAGTTTCCTCAATCTGAGTTTTGGGTTTCATTGCTGTACATGTCGATTGAATTGGAAAGTGCAATTGCTTACCTTGGCTAGTGTTTTCAAAGGCACAATAGCGATGTCTTTTAGGTTGATGAATTAAGGGGCAATATTCTGATATTGCATTTATAATGGCACTTCATTTGAGCTAATAAATTAGAGCAAAAGGTAGCAATAACTGTATGGTAGTTTCCGGTATTCTTGGATTATATCCTCCCTCTTGAGAGTGAAGAGCAAAGAATGTCACAGAGTGTGTGATCAAACACTTTCACAAAGCATTGAGGAATTCTCTACCTGTTAATGCAACAGCTAAAGATTAAAATACATAAAATAAAAGGCATTGTTGCAAGTAACAACATTAAAGAAAAATCTTTTTAGTGTAACTGCTGTGAATTCCCCAAACGACATATCCCAATACCCAAATATATAATTAACATATAGGTAATATACCATATATAATATGTAATATGTAATATATAATATGTAATATGTAATATATAATATGTAATATGTAATATATAATATGTAATATGTAATATATAATATATAATATGTAATATACCATATATTATACTATATATAATATACCATATATTATACTATATATAATATACCATATATTATACTATATATAATATACCATATATACTTATGAAATAGAATTTAACCTAAAAGTGACTTCTATTTCACAAAGGAAAGGATATGCTTGCACTAACAGCAACATGTTACATCTAAGTTACACGTTATTCCATAACTAAAACGCTCTATATGAACCTACGCAATCAATTTAATATTTTCTGTTTACAATTTTATGCTGCCCAAGTCATTGGGAGACCAGACCCTACCCCAGCTATATAACTTTAATGCCCAACAATTTTTAGCATTGTGTTATTAATATTCCATTTCCATTCCCCACTCCTTTGGATGTGACAACCTTAACACATTTAACAAAACAAGGTATCAATCATTACAACATCATATAACTCATTACATCACCAACACAGTGCTGCTGCTGTCACTGCTGCTGATATGTTCTCAACAATAGCTTCTGGGTGAATGACGACCAGAACATGAGAGCGCACAACTACACCCAGTAAACATTTGACAAAAAGACAGGCTCCTGCAGACATCTACAAAAACGCCATAGGAAAAGTCAATGTACCTGCGATAGCTCAATAATTGGGTCTGATACACTCCAGCATTAAATTGTTTTTGGCGCTTGTGATGGCTATTTACTAAGAATGTGGATTGAGTGTTTGGATGATTTATCACTGTAAGAAATTTTTTATGCATAATTTTTTGTCAAAAGATAATTGAAACCTCAAAAGAAGGGCAAGAGATGTCGTTAATTTGAAAATGTAGTATTTGTTACAATAATACTAAAAATGATGCTTCCAAACACTAAATAGTGTTCATTGTGGGCGAAATCATTTTATTTTGAAAAAATGACATTCTAAATGCCAAAAAAATTTGCTGATAAAAACTGCTTTTGTTAATTTTCCAACTTCTGGCAATTTTTTCTTTTAATGACACTGTCCACCCAAATAATTATCTTGAATATCCTGAAAAATTTATGGTCAGCGCTAAATTGAAGAACCTGTTGAGTCAACTGGCAAGTAGAGTAACCAGAGTTGCTCAGAAATAGTTAGGCATAATAAAAAAGAGGTTATTTTTGGGTTTATTTACCAATAATCTGTCGCTACAACACTAAACTTTTTCTGCTTTTAAGTAATAAAAATCAAAACTTGGCGAATACACACTGTGGTAGACTAGATCAGGTGACGTTATACGTGTACATGGGCCAGTGCATCAAATGATCAAATGTCATTACAAATGGCTGTGACCAGCAAGGAGTGACCGGCACATGAAACAATCAAACGAAGTTGTAGAGTCAGTCGAGTGAAGCGTATGGAGCGGCAGTTATGAGTACTGACTGATGTAGCGCTAGTGGAAGTGTAATGCACATCACTGGCAGACATTAATGTTGCTATCACTCCTGCCATCTCTGACAACATTTCCACACCACAATTCACACAGTTGATTTATCTGATACAGATTTTTATTAGCGTTGCCATGTGTCATGTAGAAAACTAATTCAACTTTAGCAAATTGTCAGTATATCGGTTTATTACTTCTTAATGGTTTTATGCATTGAGAAGAAAACATGTTGTAATAATTTTCCTTCAGTAGGGTTAACTGGTAAAGGTATAAAAGCGAAAAAGATTCCGCAAATAGTCACACTTGTCTATCAGTCAGCACTAGCTTACAGGTGAGCACAACCTCCTCATACTATACCAGTTTGTTTGGTTGTTTTTTGCATTTGAAATAAGATATACCTATTATTTGTTCGACTAATCATATTATACTAAAACAAACTTTCATCAGATTGAAAAAATAAAACTTAAAAGTGGATATTTTCTGACTTTAGACATCTTTTCAGTTTTTGGAGACTTTTACAGTTTCACCAAACTTGTGTTTTCGCATGTTTCAGCAGCCAAGCCAACCAATCATCATGTATAAGACCCTTGCACTCGCTCTTGTCTTCGCCTGCCTTATGGCCTTCACTTCAGCTTCCTACAGCTACTATGTATGTACATATCAGTTTTCGACGAGTTTCCCATTCATTAATGTAAAAATTATTTGCATATTTTAATATTGTATTATTATTATTATTATTATTATTATTATTATTATTATTATTATTATTATTATTATTATTATTATTATTATTATTATTATTATTATTATTATTATTATTATTATTATTATTATTATTATTATTATGTTATATGTGACCTTACTTCATTTAGAGAGAGGAAGTATCCGTAACTTGTTACATTGTAAAAGAACTGTCTATCGATTTTATATCATCAGCAACATTTATTGCGCGTTCCAAAAAGGTCGTTACACTTTTGCCTTTGCTCAAATTGTCACATAATGCTGAGAAAAATCAAATAAAACAATAAAACCAAACGTTGGAGAAATAGCTTTCTACATTTTTTTTTCGAATCAACTGCAATCTGCAAGGTTTCTATTGCTATATAACTACCAGCTATATCAAAAATTATTCTGCATAAATATAAAACCCATTGCTAACATCAATGATTTCTATTAATGCAGAAAAGCTGTTACCAATGTGACCACGCCCAAAAACAGTGCAAGATTGCATTCACCAAATGGTTCTGTGACTATGGATACCCGAAGTGCAAGGAAGTTCCTTACTACACCTGCATTGATGCCCCATACTACTCACCCAAATCTTACGGATATGGCCATGCCCCCGCTAGTAGCTACAACAAAGACAGAGGCTATGGATACACCAACAGCTACAAGTATGATGATGGCTACGATTCCAACCATCACTAAATGCTACCTTTGGTGAAGTTTTGTTTCTGCTTTCTGTAGCTACGCCCAGATGTTGTTGTTGGTTACATGTTATTGTTGATTTATATTGTTAGAATAAAGTAAATACTTGATCAGTGCACAACTTGTGTTGTACTTAAGCAGCTGCTGCTGTACCTCTGCAATAATGGCCATGATATAGCTGTATTAGCTGCCTCCTCCAACTTCAAACTGCTGACAAATAGTTTTGAGAGTGTTCATATGAACTTTGTTTCATTAGAAAATTGGATCTGAGTAGGCAGAGTAGATATCAAGAAAGCTAGAATAATTATAAATAAATCTAAAGTGCAGAATCATGATCTAGATAATACTAGAAGTTTTGGTAACAACAAAGCTTGTTGAATTGCTTTGAGTTTCTGAAGTTTTCACATAGATCAAGTAATAAATAGCATTGGCAATTCTGCATAAAAGCTCTCTTTAAAAGATATCTGAATTGATTTAAAACAGTATCTTGAACCACCAAACACGATGTAGTATTGAAGCTAATATGTAGTGAAACACTGCCAATTTGAATGGGCAATATACTTATCATTGGAGGATGCAAGGCAAGTATATAATGCAGTTCCTTACCTGATAAATCTAGTACACCAGCTGTTCAATGTTTGGACATTTTTTAAACTTTGTTCATGAGAAGAAAACTCCATCAAGCTATCGTAAAGCAATCCGTAATTGAAAAGAATTCAGAGTGAACACTGAATTAAACATTCAAGTTTTGTGCAGTAAACTGAGTGGACCAATAAGCACAAGGACATAAAATATTTTGTAATAGCGTGGGAGATTTTGGTGAAGGATCCCTATAAAAACCAGCACCGACACTTACGTACTATCAGATGTACCAACACATGTGTGCATGGCGCTAATCTGCTTTCCCCAGCAACATACATAGCGCAGAATTAGCCTTGGAAGCCTACAGGATCGTTAATGACCCCTGCTGTGCTCATAGGCACTCTACAAAATGGCCGCTATAATTGAGGAACTTGAAGAGAGCTTGAGGATATCTACTAACCCTCATCCAGGAGCTACCTTTCCTGAGACATGTCAAACCATCGAGCCCAGGTCAGCTGTAGCCTTAAGAAGAAGTCCAAAGCCCAGCCTGGACGTTCACCTGTGACCCTGTCTCTGAGCTAATTGGCACCTAACTTTTTCCATCTTTGATTGCATTGTTTGATTGGTTGGATATACATATATATTTATTTTTATTGGTTACATTACTTCCTGTGCGTACTTTATTGGGTTGTTACTTAACAACGTGTTAAAGGCTTGATTTAGCTTTACTATTTGCGTTCATTCATTTGGTGCATTGTCATCTACAGTTGCCCCTCCTTACGCGACTGCCCTTCCTAGAGTTGATTTTATGGAAATAAATGCTATTCTTCAACTAGCTCACTAACCAGTTTGTCTGAGCCAAGAGCTCTGTGTAGTCCATGAGTTTTGTGATAACTTGACAAATTATCACTGTCCATACCAGCAAAGTTTCACCTATTGGGAGGGATAGAATACTGTGGTAGACCTGAGCATGAGCCACCCTTGTTAATACAACCACGGCTCTAGGACTCTCCCCTTGATTGCACCCACCCCCAAGCAGTTGTACACCTCACCTTATATTAGTAACCGCCCCAAAATAGTAGAGATAAATGCCCCTGAAGTTCATCTAACTGTCCCATTGTATAAAAATTAGAGAAAGGTGGATAGTAGTAATATATGAGCAGATCTCCCTACCAAGTGTTTTTTTGTGGATTAGACCTTGGGGTTGAGGCAATGGGTTACGGCGTTGAATGAATTCGCCGAGTTTATATTGTATTTTATTTGAGAGGCATTTGAGTGGCATTTGAGTGGCATTTGAGTTTTGATTATTTTTTACTTAATTTGAATTTATATGACATATAGATTTTGAATGTATGGCATTTAAGTTTTGATAATTTCTTACATAACTTGAACTCATATGGTATCTTGAGAGAGAGGAGAGAAGAAAAGAGGAGAGATGGGAGAGAGGAGATATATCTACATTGAATAAATACATTGATTAAAATGAATCAATATATGATTATATACATTAGTAGTAATATATGAGCAGATCTCCCTACCAAGTGTTTTTTTGTGGATTAGATCTTGGAGTTGAGGCAATGAGTTACGGCGTTGGATGAATTCGCCGAGTTTACATTGTATTTCATTTGAGGGGTATTTGAGTGGCATTTGAGTGGCATTTAAGTGGCATTTGAGTTTTGATTATTTTTTTACTTGATTTGAACTTATATGGCATATAGATTTTGAATGTATGGCACTCATATGACAACATTTTTGATGGAGTTGTAATTGCCACTGAATTGTTTTTGTATATGATATAACCATCTACAACGCTATAGTTATTGTTATAGTTTTATTATTACATAATAAGTATTACATTATTTGCTTACTGGAGAATGTAATAAAATATATATCATAATAAAGTGTAATAGGATGAATATATAGTGTTAAAGTCTATAAAAACTTTTTAATTTGTAAAGTATTTGATGACTTTACAAGAAATATCATCACATTCAAGTTCAATCACGATGACAAGATTTTCTTCAAGTTTAAGTTTACTATCTTCCAATATAGATAGAGAAAGTTTTGAAAAATCCTCCAAGTCATTATAAATAAAAACTCTATAAATCGATGGCGTTGAATTTGTAATTGCTGCTGAATTGTTTTCGCATATGATGTATCTATCACACACACAATCAGTAGTTGTTTCGATTTCTTCATAATTGTATATAGTAGAGTTTGTAGGACTTGGGTGTTCCAAAACTAAATCGACTAAACCCAGAGCTTGTGGAAGAGTTGGAATTGATGGTGATAAAGCTGGAACTAGTGACTCGTTTGTAACTTTTGTTGTCGTCGTCGTTGTCTGCGGAGTTGTGGTGATTGTTGAAGTTGTTCTTCGAATCGTAGGTAGTAATCCCTCATCGTATAAATGAATGTAATTTAAAGCTTCATCGGTTTTGCAAACAAAGTATTGTTGAGGCCACATATCATAAGTGTCACAGCTTCTACGTTGGGGAGAAAACTGAGTGTATGTATACGATATTTTAAGCTTTTTCCTAAAATATGAGTTACTGAATTAACTGCTTCCATATTAAGAATTCCCGAAAAACATTCAATCTGTCTATGAGATAACGTGAATGGGTGAATCTCTGTTGCAAGACAATAACTGCTTAGGATTGGGAATAATAGAAGATAGATTCGATATTTCATTTTTATTCAGAGAGAGAGACTTTTAACCTAGTTTATGCTTTCATCATCTAGAGTTAACTGTCTTGCATTTCGGTGGACTTTGGTTAATATGCTCCAACTAAAGTTCTATATATATAACTTTGGGATCGCATTTGTCTTTGTTATCTCCTTGACATGTGATGCTGATGATAATCTTGTTTGAATAGACTTCAAACTTTCAAAACTCGAAAATGACAAATTTACACCTTCAATACCATTGATGTTAGTGATGATAGTAGCTATTTTCGGCTTCTCATTGGTCAAATGATTGCATTCCACACATGCAAAGTTGGTTGACTCAAACTCTTCTGTTGGTGGACAAATCAAACGTGAGGTGTTGTATTCAAATACACATAATTCATCATTCCAAAATAGTTTTGTATTTTGAGTAAGACCTTCCGTATTATTTTTAACCCCTATTGCACATTCCTCCTGCTTCAGAGTGTATTTTGTTGGCGTATTGCAGGTCAGGGTATTTGTAGAAGTTTTGCTTTTGCAGATCCAAGAAGCGTTTTGAGCGATAATAAAACTACAATGTAAATAGTTGGAAGGATAGAGTCTCACACAGTTTGTTCCATTTTCATCTTTATATCGAATACTCTTTTCAAAAGGTGAAAAAAATAACACATCATTTTTTTCCATAACTCCATCTATACATTCATCGATTTCGTCGGCATAAAATACTTCGCTGACATTGAAACTGTCGAAACTCGAAAATGTTGAATTCACACCTTCGATTTTATTGATGTTAGTGATGTTAGCTGGATTTGATTCCTCATTTACACCTTCGATATCATTGATGGTAGTGATGTTAGCTGAAATTGATTCCTCGGTATCTGTAGAATCTTTACTCTTACAGATCCAAGAAGCGTTTCGAGGGATGAAAAAACCGCAATATATATAGTCAGAAGGGTAGAGTCTCACACAGTTTTCCCCATTTTCATCTTTATATCGTATAGTCCTTTCAAAAGGTGAAAAAACCAAGACATCGTTTTTTTCCATAACTCCAGCTAGACATTTATCAATTTTGTTGCTATAATACACTCCACTAGTTTTGAAACTGTCAAAAGTCGAAAGTGATGAATCTTTGATGTTAGTGATGTTAACTGGTTTTGGTTCCTTGTTGATCGAATGATCGGAATGAACACATTGCACGCATGCAAATTTGTATGTCATAAATTGTCTTCTCATCAGACAGATCACACGTCCGCCAATGTATTGAAATGCACATAAATTCCCATTTCGATATACTTTTGTATTTTGAGTAAGTCCTTCCGTATTATTTGTAATACCTATTTCACATTCCTCTTGATTCAAAACGTATTTTGTTGAAGTATCACAAGACACAGCATCTGTAGAAGTTGTGCTCTTGCAGATCCAAGAAGCGCTTTGAGGGATGAAAAAACCACAATATAATAAGTCAGGAGGGTAGAGTCGCACACAGTTTGTTCCATTTTCATCTTTATATCGTATAGTCCTTTCGAAAGGTGGAAAAACCAAACATCATTTTTATCCATAACTCCGGCTATACATTCATCAATTTCATTGGTATAGAATACTCCACTAACATTGGGAAATGTTAGTGCTAATAGCAAGATAAATACGCAGCTCATTTTTTAAAATGTTTTTGCTTTCAGTGTTGAAAGTTGAATACTTTCTTTCTTGATGTTCTTTCTATTTATACGTAAGTGGCTAGTGGTTTGTTCAGCTCTCTGAGCTGATTTTGAAGATGTGAAACAATCTCGTCAAAGTGGCTACCAAAATGTAAGTATGGTTCCAATCGAGATTGAGACAAAAGAACATGTGTTCCTGTCCAGCGAAATGAAGTCAAACCTCTTAAAATCGAAATATCTATCAAATCACCTAGTTCAGCATCTTTCAAACATTGCTTAATATCAATCAGTTCGATCGCTCTTTTGAGATCTTCAAAATCTATCAACTTGTCTTGCGGACAGCATACTTTTGGATCAAAGCTCCTAGAACAGTTTAAGCATTCGAGAGGATTTGCTCTTGAAATACAATTACAGCTCAAAAGCATGCTTTGTATTGATTTACGAACTAGATTGAATCCTAACACAAAATAAAATACTTCTTCGGTGATGAGTTGAACAAAAAGAGGATTCGAACGCTCTAAAGGAATGTGTTCAAAATGAGTCCTTATGAACTTAGGAACAAAATCAGCCAATGTAGCAATTGACTTGAATCCTTCAGTTTTTCCACTCATGTTTCTTCTGTAGTTCAGAGATAAATGAAGCAACATTTTTTGTAGCAGTTCTTTTATGAGTCCTCAGATATACTTGTCGAATCAATAGGTATTATCGGGTTGACTGAGTCTTCTTTTTCATCAGGAGTATAAGCATATGGATATCCTTCTGCTATCGCAAGTAATTTATCCTTTAGACGTTGATAAGCCAGTTTGCTCTGACTAGTAGGTAATAGGTAGGGATTTAATCGTGCTCTCAAATTTGTTAACATAAAGGGAGACTTCAAATCATCAGAGGAAAGATCCAAAAAAGCATTAATCCATTCATCATGCACCAAAAAACCCATTTTAGCGTTTTTCAAAACTTGTCTTCTATCAATCCAGTCGATAGCATCACCCAATTCTTTTTTGGTAGGTGTAGCACCTTCAACCATTTCAGCATATCTTTTACAAGTGATACATTTATCATCAACGTGTGAACAGTAACAGTTTAGCAGTGATAGATTGGTTGCTTGCTTGTAAAAACTTCCTCCTAGTACACAGTATACACATTCTTCCGTAAAATAAATCCTCAACATTTCATCAGAAACCTCAGCCAAAAAAGTCTTAGATCCTATAGCATCGGAAGCTTCTTGGTGAGCAAAGTCTTCAACACGTAACATATTTGTTGTTATTCCGTTAAATTACAAAACGCGAATGATCCGTTTTCAAATTGAAATACCTATTTAATCATTCATTACTTTTTCTTTTTTTTGAGGTTAATTGTTATGCTAGCTCATGTAGATCTTCATAAATGCTTTACTTTCAACCTGACAACCATCGATTGGACAAGGTTTTACTTCTGATGAGCATTCAGTAAGTGCTTTTTCCTTACACTCACTACAGTAAATGAGATGACCACATGGAAGAGAGATATGATTTGCAATTACTTTTTTTTCATGTGACTCAGACACACATTGAGCAAGTTTGCTTTGCTTAGTCTGATCTTTATCTTTTTTTAACGAATCAATTGTTTTAGCATCATTTTTTAACAGTGTTGACGAATTCTCAACAGATGTAAAATCATTTTCAAAAGTATGTAAGGCTTCAATCATAAAACCTATTCGCTCAAAAGGTTTTCCATTTAACACTAAAACTTGTTCGATATCGTTTTGACTGTATCCTAGTTTTTTGCAAATAAGTTTCATTTCTTCGGTGTCATTGTTGAGCGTTATTTGTTTTACTTTTTCTCGATATTTTTCAACCCCTCGCTTACACCTTTTGCCTTTGTCTGTTCGCATGTAAACATCCTCAACATACTCTTCACCTTTACTCCCGAGTAAAAAATAACAGTCAGGGAACCATCGACAGTGTTCCTCCCACGGTAGATCACTCTCTTCCCATTCTTTAAGTTCACCTGAGCAAAAGAAGCATTTTACACTATCTCCGAACTTAGTATAGTAGAAACCTGCATTGGAAAGGAGTTTCATGGAGACTTTACCCTTCCATTGTTTGAAACTGTCTTCTCTAGATGTTTCAGTAGCAAAACGTGGTGTACCAGCACGATCAATTGATATACCTAGAGGTAATACTTCTGCAGTTAAATCTCCTCTTCTAGTTTTTTGTTCTTCCATCGTATAACTTTTGACAATTGAGATGTTTTTCATTTCATCTGCAAGTAGTTTTCTAGGTCTATACACACGATTGTGAGTATTAAATCCTCTAACAAATCGACAAAACGGAAAACTTTTAGCATGTTCTTTCATCGGATGTTCATCTTCATCCTTCCAGTTTAGTAATACCCCTCGGCAAAAAGCACATCGAACAGCGTTGTCTTTTTCAAGGTTATAGAAACCAGCTCCAGCCATGTTTTCACCACAATGTTTACCTACTTGTCTCCAATTTGTAAGAAATGATTTTCTTCGATAACTTTCATCAAGCATTAAAGTCTCTCTTTCATAAAAAGAGAGTTCATTGCAAATGAACTTGAAAAAGTCCGTTGGGGAAAGTTGCGCAATAGTTTTTTGTAATTTTAATGACAAAAGACTACAGTGATTATCCGGATAAGTTGCGACGACATAAGTTATTGCAGTGGTATCAGGAAAAGTTCGTTGTAAAAACAACGACGAAGTAACGAGTAAACTATCATCTATCCATTCAGTGCAGTCTTTAGTATTTTTAAAACAATTCCGAGTTTTTCGCATTTCTTTTTTTTCGTTATAAATAGTATTTGCTACATATCTGTTGTTTGTTACTCGACACATTATTTATATATAATATAAGTAGTAGCTTCAGTTATTACTCAAGTTGAAGTTTTGTTGGAAAGTTCTTTCCCTTTGATCTAGTTCGTTGTTATTCTAAAAAAAAATGATAATGCTTTATAGCAAAAAATAAAAAAAGACTAAAGTTTCAATTTTTTTCAATATACTTGAATTGATTACTATTGTAATAGAATGTAAATACTTACATCAGAAATGAAGACTTGTCTTTCTTTGAATTAAAATGAATGATATTCCTAGTTGTTTGAACTTGAGCTGCTTTCTATAAAATTCGGATGAAGAAGGAGTACTTTTTTCATTTTGAAGTCCTGAAATAATTATAATAAAACATAATTAAAACTTACATACAACATTTTTTGATATCTTAAATAGTGAATAATCTTGTTTTTTTTCAGAAAATGTCTTCACGTTTAAATTGATTACAATTAAAACAAAATATAAATACTTACATCACAAATGAAGACTTGTTTTCTTTGAATTAGATGAATTATACACATAGTTGTTTGAACTTCAGCTGTTTCCTATGTAATTCAAATGATGAAGAAGGAGTGCTGTAGTAGATGATGATGTAGTAGATCTTGTTCCTTCAGTTACTAACGATGAAGTGAATGCTTTCTGTATGAAAACAGTGCTTCTTATATAGCTTAAGTTGCACTGCTATGAATCAGCATTATTTTCATGTGAATAGAAACCGTTGCTTTCGCGGGAATAAATATTTCATTTTCATGTGAATGGAACCTGTTGCTTTCGCGGGAATAAATATTTTATTTTCACGCGAATACAAACCAATGTTTTCGCAGGAATAAAAATGTTGTTTTCCCGCGAATACAAACCAATGCTTTCGCGGGAATAAATAATTTATTTTCCCGCGAATGGAACCTGTTGCTTTCGCGGGAATGAAAATTTTATTTTCCCGCGAATACAAACCAATGCTTTCGCGGGAATAAATAATTTATTTTCACGCGAATGGAACCTGTTGCTTTTGCGGGAATAAAAATTTTATTTTCCCGCGAATACAAACCAATGCTTTCGCGGGAATAAATAATTTATTTTCCCGCGAATGGAACCTGTTGCTTTCGCGGGAATGAAAATTTTATTTTCCCGCGAATACAAACCAATGCTTTCGCGGGAATAAATAATTTATTTTCACGCGAATGGAAACTGTTGCTTTCGCGGGAATAAATATTTTATTTTCACGCGAATACAAACAAATGCTTTCGCGGGAATAAATAATTTATTTTCCCGCGAATGGAACCTGTTGCTTTCGCGGGAATGAAAATTTTATTTTCCCGCGAATACAAACCAATGCTTTCGCGGGAATAAATAATTTATTTTCACGCGAATGGAAACTGTTGCTTTCGCGGGAATAAATATTTTATTTTCACGCGAATACAAACCAATGTTTTCGCGGGAATAAAAATGTTATTTTCCCGCGAATACAAACCAATGTTTTCGCGGGAATAAATAACTTATTTTCACGCGAATGGAAACCGTTGCTTCCGCGGGAATAAATATTTTATTTTCCCGCGAATACAAACCAATGCTTTCGCGGGAATAAATACTTTATTTTCACGCGAATGGAAACCGTTGCTTTCGCGGGAGTGAAAATTTTATTTTCACGCGAATAAAAACCAATGCTTTCGCGGGAATATCGCGTGAAAAACTGCTGAGTCATAGATATATTATAAAGAAGGTTTCACGAGATGGTTTTTCATAGGGTTAATTAGTACAGCTTTAGCTATTTAAGAACCACTGTTTTCACACAGAAAGCATCCAGTTCTACAATAGCTAGCAAAGAAGCAACATCTACACAGCAACTACTACATTTACTTGAAACTATAGAAAGACTTTCATTCAATAAGGTGAGAATCACTAAATAATTCTTTAACATATATTGATAAAAAACTTCAACTAGATTTGCTATAATACTTCAGAAAGTTAATTTTATGTTTTAATATTTTGTTCTTATTAATAAAAGATCAAATAGTTTCACCATAATGCATCAGAAAAATTATTATGGTTTTGATTATGTGTTTATTTTATAAATATCTAGTTAGTTTATTCTTTTCAAAATATTTTTCAAATTCCAGCCATCTGTTACATATTTTTTACTCTCTTTTCAGTTCCAACTTCTCACTGAACGCTCTGAATATGAATGAAGACCGTAATACCTCATTTCTCTCAACATTCGAACCATACTCTGATGATAAAGAAAATATCCCTCCTGATTCACATATAATAAGAAGGAAACTGAAAACAATTTGACCAAAGCCATGGGATTCGGATAGAAATAAAACGATTGACTATACTTGGACTTTGAAAGCACCATCTCTTTCTCATCTTTCCTGCTTGTCAAAAAATGCTGCTAGTTTGCTCAATTCTTGCGATACCAATGACAGAGTAATGATTGGAAGGTTTCAACCACTTCACTTAAATCAAACGCCATCACTTCTCGAGATAATCTCCATCGAAAGACCAACTGAGGATGTATATAAAAACTTATGCATTATCCGCTACAATGTCGAAACATTTGGCAACAGACGACAAGTGAGGTCTATGGTGAGAAATGAGGATTACAACAAATTAGCTCCAACACAACCGGATGTTCCAAAACTGGTGGTTTTTATGGGATTCGATTCAGACAAGCATCCAATCTTTCACCCTATCAACTTCCCATCCAATATTTCCCTTGAGGAAGCTAAACAACTAAGTAGATTAATAAAAAAAAAACACCTAGTCAGTTGATCAGTATGGTTCGTATCGCAACACTCTCTCAATTTGCTGTTGGAAGTGTAATCAGCTTTGAATCTCCTCAAATATCAACTCAGTTAACATTACCTAATGGAGAAGTGGTGATGGATGCGCTACTGGTAAACTACAGATGTTTGCAATACGATGGTTTGATGATGGGAGTTCTATATATACCTGAAAAACATGCTAGCAATGTCAAACGAATTGGAACAGGAGTCATACTTGTAAGAAATCGTGAAGTTAGTAGATTTGGTTATCATCGACATGATATAATCACATTCACAGCATTACAAGCGATAGAAACGGCTCAAAACCTATCCAACAAACTTGATGATTCCAACCAGATGAAGTACTTTACTACAGATGAGGTTGTTGAGAACAAGGTCTTAGTGCTTTCAATGGGAGTGGGAAACACATCTTCTACATCTTTGAGAGAACCAACACCCCCTGGTGTAAACTATATTCAAAAAGAGCATGTCAGACAAGACAACATAGTGAGTATTTTTTATTTAATGTAAACTAACTGATATAAGTAATACTTCCAATTAGATAATATTTATTTATAAAGCAATTATTTTTTGTTTTGCTTTAGATAGAAGAGAGAGAATCAAAAACACTTGATGAAAATTATGCTCAAGAAAAAACAAACCGAACAATATAACTTGGTGAGTTACTTCCCTTTACTATATAATGTTAACTAACCAATGTAAAAAGAACTATAATTCAAATTCATGTAATTGTTTTACATTTTTGTTTAATCATCCTATACTAATACATAACTTTTTATTTTAGTTCATTATGGAATCAAAAGTACATAGAACAGAAGTCTTCCTTCCTAAGTTATAACATCAGTACAACAATGACGATATTGTAAAGAAAAAGACTATCATCCATTGATTGTCATTACAAGTTGTAGTGCTTTGTATTACTTAGTATTTACTAACTCTAGCTATATTATACAAGAATATTTTGCTACTTATTATGTAATAAATGTATATAATCATATACTGATTCAATGTAGTTATATCTCCTCATTCTTCTCTCCTCTCTCTCAAAATATCATATGAGTTCGAGTTATGTAAAAAAATTATCAAAACTTGAATGTCATGCATTCAAAATCTATATGCTATAAGTTCAAATTAAGTAAACAAATAATCAAAACTCAAATGCCACTTAAATGCCACTCAAATACCTCTCAAATGAAATACAATATAAACTCGGCGAATTCATCCAACGTCGTAACCCATTACCTAAACTCCAAGATCAAATCCACAAAAAAACACTTGGTAGGGAGATCTGCTCATATATTACTACTTACATTTATTGCATAATAAGTAGGGATACATGAAGAGTAAATATTAAATATTATGAACTTGAAACAGTTCCAATATCATTTCGAATGAAAAAATGGATGATGAGAGATGTTCATCCGTTTGTATGTATCTACATATATCTGATTGAAAATGATATAATAATTCATTAGTCCATTGTATTGAAATTAATTTTTGAGTGAGCTCTTTATTCCACGCCTTTCTTTGAATTTTCTTCAAGTAATCATTAATACTGACAGTTTTTGACATTTTTACAACTGTTTGAAAATTGTTTTTAGTCATGAGCTTAAATACTTCTACTGGATTGTCAACGTCTTTATGTGTAGTGTATGGTCGGTATTGTACCGGTGAAAGTTCTCCATATAAAGAAGCTACAGTTAGCAAATGTTGTGTCATACATAATAATATAGCTTGTAATGTCAAGCGATATCCAGCCTTTTCCTGTACTTCGACATTTTCTTTAATATAGCTATGATATATCTTTGGGAGGTAGTCTTTGATTGTATATCTTTTTAAACTCATAATGAACTAAAATAGAATGTTATGTATTAGTATAGGATGATTAAACAGTGTTGTAAAATAATTACATTTTAACTTCTATTAAATAGTTTTTCTATTAATTCTTACCTTATCGCCAAGAAATCAGTTGTAGTAGTTGATGCTCTTGAGGTTATTATCAGTTGTAGTAGTTGATGCGCCTGAGAATATTGCTGGAGAGAATGATTTCTATGCAGAGAAAGCTGTTCTTATATACTATAAGCCACTCCTACTCATTTAGCTTATAACCATTAAAAACACTCACGTGAAAACTTTATCATAATAGTGTTATTCGCGTGAAATATTCCTGTTTTATTCGCGTGAAAATAATTTTTTTATTCCCGCAAAAGCAACGGTTTCTATTCGCGTGAAAATAGATTATTTATTCCCGCGAAAGCATTGGTTTGTATTCGCGTGAAAATAAAATTTTTATTCCCGCGAAAGCAACGGTTTCTATTCGCGTGAAAATAAATTATTTATTCCCGCGAAAGCATTGGTTTGTATTCGCGTGAAAATAATTTTTTTATTCCCGCAAAAGCAACGGTTTCTATTCGCGTGAAAATAAACTATTTATTCCCGCGAAAGCATTGGTTTGTATTCGCGTGAAAATAAAATTTCTATTCCCGCGAAAGCAACGGTTTCCATTCGCGTGAAAATAAATTATTTATTCCCGCGAAAACATTGGTTTGTATTCGAAATAAAATTTTTATTCCCGCGAAAGCAATGGTTTCCATTCGTGTGAAAATAAATTATTTATTCCCGCGAAAACATTGGTTTGTATTCGCGTGAAAATAAAATTGTTATTCCCGCGAAAGCAACGGTTTCTATTCGTGTGAAAATAAATTATTTATTCCCGCGAAAGCATTGGTTTGTATTCGC
Source organism: Cryptosula pallasiana (assembly GCA_945261195.1). Taxonomy (NCBI): domain Eukaryota; kingdom Metazoa; phylum Bryozoa; class Gymnolaemata; order Cheilostomatida; family Cryptosulidae; genus Cryptosula; species Cryptosula pallasiana. The sequence goes on from OX183140.1 coordinate 5,111,815, forward strand.
GTGAAAATAAAATGTTTATTCCCGCGAAAGCAACGGTTTCCATTCGCGTGAAATAAATTATTTATTCCCGCAAAAGCATTGGTTTGTATTCGCGTGAAAAAATGCTGATTCATAGGATTTAATCAGTGCAACTTTACCTATTTAAGAGCCACTGTTTTCACACAGAAAGCATCCAGTTCTACAACGGCTAGCGGAGAAGCAACATCTACTAAATCTTCTATTGCAACTACTAGGAGCTCACCTTCTTTATAAAGGTAAGAGTAAAAATAATTATTTTTTGTTAGCTAACACAACTAGCTGAAGGCTTATGATCTTTATGATCTTTTTAAAATTAATTACAAAAAATTAAACAAAATGTTTTGTTTTTTTTCCAGAATGAATACTCAAGACGAAGGAAGTCAACCGCTGAATGAAGAAGCAGGATCCCGGCAAACCCTTTCCCCATCACCTTCTCCTATCTTTGATATGCCAGAAAGTCAATTGGTGGTTGATGAACCAGAATCCCAACAAGATTTTACTTCATTCACATCTCCTACTAACAAGCTGTCTTCAAAAAGAACATCGATGAGGAAACGATCTTTCATTGATTTGACAAAAGATGATATTGAAACTGGCTCGAAGTGCAAAAAACTAGCTTTGACGAATGTTGGAGACGAAACGCTTTTTCGTCACACCAGAATACCCTTTCAAGATGCAGGAAGTAATGAACTAACCACTCTCACCTACAAGAGCGCCGCGTTAATAAACTCTCTCTCTCCAGTCAGTCTAGAAAAACTTGAAGAGTCCATGGAAATCTGCGAACCACCAGTACCAACAGTTATGGAAGTGTTGTCTGTTGAATTTCGTGATGAATCAAAGTGCGCCATCATTTACAACTACCGAAAGGATAAAAAGAGAACTCGGGTGAAGAGTGATGTTTCAACCGAAATAGGACTGCTTGTTAATAAAGCTAAGCAAACACGTCCAATTGTTTTAATTTATATGGGAGAAGGAAAGACAGGAGATGCGATTTTTCGTACCGCTGATTCTCAAGGATGTAATTGAAAGATCAACGATCCATTCAACTCATTGTACGGCAAGAGTATGAGACAAATACAGGCTTATTTCAGTGTTGCTCACCTACACGATTTTCCGGCAGGAAGTGTCATAGCTTATGAGAATCCTGGAATGCTAAGAAAATGTGATACTCGTTGGAACAAGACTGCCGATACTCTAGTGGCTAATTACAGATGTATGGTGAATGGAGAGCTATTGATTGGAGATATTTCCATTCCTCCTCAAATAGCTTCATCTGTGGTGTCGGAAAAAAGCGGTGTAATTGTATTCAAAGGACTAAGTCAAAATACGAACAAAATTATTTCCTACGATATCATTCTACTCTCGGCTCTCCAAGCTTTCATTCAAGCCTCAGAACTGTTTGATACTTTCCCGCAACACACTTTTCTCTCCTACTTTGATGAAAATGAAAAAGAGAATTGTCCAGAACAGCACATCGAGGTCTTAAACGATAACACAAAGGACATGTCTCGTCTTCTATGATGGTAAGTTTCATATCTATTTAAAGTAGGTTCCGAAGTATTTTTGTAAAAATTAATTCATATAACTATGTATGATAGAGTCATTAGTTACTATGTCTTTTAGATATAACTAAAGAGCGATCCTGAGGAAGAAAATGAGAAAAACTTATTTACTTCTTGCTTGGAACATTACAAAATAATAGTTTTTATAGGTTCTGTAGTGTTTAGCACAAATAACTAGATAAGTTGTATTTTATTCATTTTATTTGTTATAACAAATAAAAAAATCAATTATAATAATTTATTTTAACAATTTACTTAGTAAATTAGTTCCTTGTATATGCACTCCATCTATTCCTTCTACTGCATTATCTTGTATGAACTTGAAGTTAGGATAAGTCTGTATGATAAATCTTCGTATTGAGTGATCTCTCATCTCACTATCTCCTATATCTCGTAAACTTCTAACAATTTCATCCATACTCCACCCTCTACTTCTCAGTAAACAAAAGTATACACAATAATCACCACATACAGTTGACAAAAGATTTTGTAGTTGTGTTTCATTACTTTGTATTGTTTCATATCCTCTATGAATACTTAGTATTTCATTGACATCTGGGTAAAAGGAAACAGAACGTCCAAACGAGTCAAAAAAATCCACCTCTGAATCATTAGCGTACACAGCCAACCAATGCTCTCCAGGTTGGTGAGAATAATGGGTGTTGAATACGAAACATCCTGTTGGAAAATTGCAAATTTGCTTCCAAAACTGTTCTCTAGCTCCAACGTGAATCCCTACGCTTTGACATAAAACGTCTGAAGATAAGATCGAACGAATTTGCGCGGTATTCATCTCTAACTTTCTGTTTAAAGCACTGCGTCTCCCGCGATAGTTAATTGAAGAATGCTGTCCATCTCTAACACACCGTCTTTTACAAAGTATGCTACCAGGGATAATCCATCAGTCGTGTTAGTGCTAAAACAAATTTCCACACTTGTTGTGACATTTTTCATAGAGTGAAATCCTTCTTTAAGAAAATCGCCAGTCAAATCAAATCCATAAAGTGTAGTACCATCAAGGTATTGTTCTTTCGTAATACCAAGACTATCACCTTCAAGCAAAGTTCCGGTAGTGTGTAGAAACTGATGATATTCTCTTCCAAAAATCCCTCTAGCATAATTTGGCTCAAATCTCCTTCCAATTAGACAATCACCAACTCTCAATACAATACTATCAACATTAGCGTGTTTCATTCTATATGGATTCAAGGCGAAACGACCGTTCATTGCATTGTGATCAATTAAACCTAAATAGATTTGTTTAGGTTTTTGTTTGTTTTCTTCCAAAGTGACATCGACCTGCGCAACACCAGCACAAATTCCATAAAGTTTTATCCGTTTTCGATCAACTGGATAAATGTAGTTGTGACCTTCCAACGCCAAACTGAGTTGGGAGTTTTGTATTGTAGGATTCACCTTCACTTTACAAAGATGAAGTTCAAATTTATCAATTCTAATTTTCGCTCCTCCATTAGGCGCCTCATCTGCAGCAAACAAAGCTAGTTTACTGGAGGCTCGCTCAAACTCCAGCTGCATAGTAGGGCCTGGAATTATTAGTTTCTTTTGCTGAAATAATGTGAGATGAGGTTTTCCAGTTAATTCTATTGTCTTTCCACCTATGATTAGAGCTCTCCTCTTTTTCTTATCTGCAGTTTTGTGTTCAGCAGCGTCTTTGCTAGTTGAATCATCATACACCCATCCCTCCATCTTACCTTGATATTTCTTTCTGTCTGCACTGTTTTCGAGTAGTTGTGAAAAGTAGGAGCGTAAACCGTAGTTGTTAGCGTATTCAACAGTGGTTCCTTCTATCGACATTTTCAACTCGCTGAATAATGTATGCATTGAATCCCCCATCCACACAACTGCATCATTATCATTACCTACAATATCGGTTCCATCATCTTGAACAACCGTGGCTTCAACTTGCAGAAACGAGTTGTAGAGATCTGTGTAATGTTCAGTGCTCCCTGACAAGGTTAACTCAATACTACCATAAGGATCTAACCTATCAGGCCTGATGACAACGTATTCCGATCTCTCTACCGATATGTTTGTCGATTTCGTAGCAAATACATCCAATGATGGATTTATGTTGTAGGAAGAACCTTCCAACTTATTACCTGTTGTCCCATTCAAGCTTGCCATCTCTTGCGAGTGATGATTGCTTGAAGCGTTATCGCTTAATGAATACAGATATCAAGCTCTGCTGTCTTTATATCGGATTCTGCTGCTATTAAAATATGCCACGTTTACCAACACCTCTCCTTTTCTTTCCACCTCTTGTTTTTCTCCTTTTCACACTATCTAGACGGACTGCATTGAGCACATCTCCCCCCAGATCATTCAACTCTGCCAACCCCCTCTTCTTTGCCGATGCTGCAAAGCTTTGTCCATCGATGACATCACGCGCCACATTTTCACCTACAGACAGTGCTCTTTTCCCCAAACTAATCGCTCCTCTTTTCAGCATTGGTGCTGCGGATTTAAGTATACTTGAAAAAATACTACCAAGACCATTTCCTCTCATATTAGGCATCACCCGCCGTCCACTATACACTCCAATTCTATTTCCAGCTTGCATCTTGTAGTACTCATCAAAAAAATCTTTCAAGTCCTCAGGGGTGTATCGTACCAAACTCATTATAATTGTTTCTCTCTAAAGTGAACCGTCAACACAACCTTTCCACCATCAAATGGTATTCGTTGGCCGTCGTCACTCGTTATAAGTACTTGAATCAGATCACTATTTAGTGATGAAGCGTCGACATAGTGAGGATTTTTAAATTCTTGATACACAACACTATTCTTCTTTCCTTGAACCGGAACTACTCTCAGTAAAGGTACATTCGTATCTCCTACCATTCTATTATCAACAATGTTGGAATAAACATACAGAGATGTTAAACCGGAATTTATATCAGGGGGTGAGATATTATTGTATCTACCATGAGGATACATAGTTTTTGGTCCAAATCCAAAAATATATGCTATATCTTTGGAAAAGCTTATGGTAGTATCACGATCACTGTTAGTTAGTAAAGTGGTGTTAGTGATCTTGTTGTAGGAGATGGTGAACTTTTTGTCTAAATCCATTTCACTCATTCTCTTTCGTTTAATCTCCTCCAACTCCTCCATGCTATCATATCTTCCATTACCGATTAAGATGAAGGACTTTTCGCTTTTACCAGAGACATTAGTCTTTTCTAGATATATTTTCCCTTCGGTAACATTCTTCCAATTATTAGAATAAGACATATCTAGCAGACCTACCTCCCATTTACCACCATTGATAACCAAATATTTATACAGTCTCACTGTAAATTTGGAATTGCTATTATCAGGAAACTCTTCACCGCTAGAGTTTGAGGGTAAAGTTATCAGCATCGACATTTTCCCAACGTATGATGATTATATCGAGCGTTCTTTCCTTATAAACTATTCATCTACCCACTCGTTGAACTTTTCTCCGTGACCTAACCACTTGACCAGAATCTGTCTTTTACCTCTTCTCGTTCTTCTTCCCAATATCTTTTCAATTCTGAAAATCGTGGGTTTTTTACTTTTTGCAACTCTTTTTCGTAAAAGGTGCCATCAATCATCTCCTCAGCCAAATCTTTCACCCTATATACACCAGGTTTTTCATCAATAAGTACATCAGTGATTATAAAAATCTCAATTGTCCAATTTGGGGTGTATCCTCTTTCAAACGCTCCTCTTGCCTTACTTATTCTCACATAGTCCCCAATCTTTAGTTTTGCTTCTTGAGTTAAACTATGTTCACCACCTTCATAAACACGATTCCATACAAGTTCCTGATTTTAAAAATTCACATCATTCGGTCTCATACCTATAGCACCATGAATTGTGTTGTTGTATGCATTAACCATTTCTGGTAAAACATCAATGTATCTGTCATCATCTTTATATGTCAAATATCTATATATCTTCTCTTTGAAAGTTCTGTTAAAACGCTCCACCATTGACGCCTTTATCGTTTCATTTTTGGTTGTAAAGCGCTCGATTTTTTTCTCCGCCAGCAGAGTCTTGACATTGACGTTGTCAAACTCTTTACCTTTATCAGATTGTAAAGCTTTATAGTTTTCCCTTTCTAGTATTCTTCTCAATCCTCTTGCTACTACCTGTCCTGATTTGTTGATGAGCGGCACAGCCCAACCTTTTCTAGATAGAGAATCAACAGCAGTCAGTAAAAATGCTGTATTATTATTTTCGTCTTTTCGAGATCGAACATCCATCAAATCTACCTGTAACTGTTCCCCTATTCCAGCTACAATTGTAGGACGACGCTTAAACTTAGTTACAACTCTTTTATGTAACGTGTAGGCATCCTCACCACTCAGCCATTCACAGATTCTTTTTTCTCCCTCTCGTTTTCTACGAGCTTTCAGTAAAGCTCTAGCTCCTCGTAGAGATGTATGTAATGCAGGATTGTAATACAACTCTTTTAGCGTGTCGATGTCCATGAATTAGTACCGGGAATAACCAACTTTTTCTTCCGACTCCCACGTGTTTGACGTGGGGATTTCCTGACAGTTGTGGTTCCTTCATCATTCAGCAAGCTTTTAAATCTACTGTAATTGGTATTTCCCGATTGTATTTTACCTCCTTCGGTTAGAACATCTCGTAGTAAAGTTTTGGAAGTTTTAGGGTTCAACCAAAGTTCTCCAATTTTCAGTATGTTCTTCTCCGAGTCGAATCTACCAATTTTACTCAGATTATTCAACATTCTGGCAGCAATCGTTTGATCACTCTTTTTTGTTGTTAAATCAGTTGCTTTTTTTTCAAACTCTTTTAAACCTTCGCTTTCACTATCATGCTCATCTTCTCCATCAGTAACAAATGTATTTCCAAGTAGGGTTGAGTCTTCAGTATCAAACAACCTCCCTTTTATTGATTCTATCCCAATGTCATCATCATCATTCGTTTTTACTGATTCTAACTCACTGACTTCATTGAAATTTGGTGAATAGACACTAGGTTTATCATCAATAACTGTGCTATTGGCCAAAGGAGAAGTAGACTCTATCTTTTTTTTCTTAATGGAACTCCAACTATCCTTTTGTGGCTGATTTTGATTATTTTTGATCTTTTTGACATCAGACAAATACCTACGTAGGTTTTCAACATTTTCATCTAACTTTTCGTGTGAGGATAAATCAGAATCATAAGCCGTTTCCAGTAGATCATTTCGCTTTCTCTTCATATTTCTCACTGTTATAGCTTCCATAGGATTATAATACAATGGAGGTCTGGTCTTCTCTTCCTTTACCACTGTTTTATTCTCCTTTTTTTCCGTTAGTCTATAGTATTCATCTTCAGTGAGTATAAAATTACGTCTGGAGAATGTTAAAGGCTGACGATTCATCTTTTTATTGATGACAAAACAGATACAATAGGGGTTATAATAGCATCCAAAAGATTCCCTCTACCAGTCTGAATCAAAATTTTACGCTTATCATCAACTGTCCCTCTACCACTAAGTTTATGTAGTTCCTTCTTGTAACGCTGCAACTCAATAAACTGCTCAGAATCAAGAGAAACATTACCTAATATAATATTTTTAACACTTTCTATCAATGATTGAAACAAATCTGAGTTGGCCTTTTCGACTATAGCGATTTTTCCTTTCTTACTCAGATCATCCAGAGCTAAAATCGCCATTCTATTTCGCATCATTCGTGTTGAGACTTTCATCTTTATCTTCCCCCTCCTAGTACGCTTTTAAATAACCCAGGAACTATATTGCTGATGATAGGTCCTAGTAGAGCGCCTAAAAATCCTCCTTTTTGCAATACAGCTTTCTTATCATCTAACGTTGATCTTCTTACTAAAGCGCTAATATCCGTCGCGTTCGGCTGCAACTGATTATACTGAGATGTTGTCAATGGTATCGTTCCATTTATAATAGCTTTAGCACATTCCATTAGAGTCATAATAAACTCCTTTTTGGCTTTGGCTATAACAGACTTTTGAATAGCAAAGGTTGCATTGTTGAGTGATAACAACACAGCAGCATTTTTTGTTAATTTTTTCTCCAAAGCTTTAGTCATTATAACTCTTTCGTGTTGCGTCGTTGAATAACAAAATATGATTGAGGTGAAACGAATAGTAATTGTATTTATATCCTTTTACTTGAGTACATATAATATCATAGGGAGATCTGATGTAAAATTTCCCAATAGTCTATGTTGATCATTCGTTTGTTGAGTCGTATCTATTCGTAAATAAGAGTATGGTTTTTTTGTTGCATCTTCAAAAGCCTCTTGTACATATTTTACTTTTGATGGAAAACATTGTCGAGCCAAATAGGAAATAGAAAAAGCATCTCTAGGGTTTTTAAAAAGAAAAAAATAATGACTATTCAAGGAAATTGTACGATTTTCTTTTAAAAACAGATTCTGAACAATAAAAAACACATTTATGTTCAAATGATGACTATGTTTTGTGTACAAAGCATTGCCATCGGCTTTACCAGAAACTTCATCCATGAGATCATCAATTATCAGCCATCGATTTCGACCATCTCTGGGAAAACTCACTGTTATATCTATCATGCCTTCATGAAAAATCACTCCTGGTACATCATCAAAGGCTTTTTGGTAGGCTCCATAACAGTAGTGAATTTCTGTTGGTGGGGGGTGCGCTATAGTCTGACTAGCTTCAATCATTCGAAAAATAGCTTGTGTCTTTCCCGATCCAGTTGGTCCTGCAATCATTGCTGTAAAAGGAGATCGCATCCTTGTGTCATAATTTTCAGGTTTCCCTTTCCTCATAAAAAGATGTTCATCAACCAACAGTAGTTTCATTTATGATTCCAACAGGAGAGTTTCTCGCTTTTTGTATTTTTTCCATAGCTTCTTCATACATACTAAACTCAGTAACACCTCCAAAAGTGGAAAATCCTACGACAAATACCAAAATCATCATAATTATCAACGCTTTACGCTTCATACTCGGTAAAACATCTATCATATCACGTGTAGTACCATCAACAGTATCAACTTCATTCATTGGTCTCATCTCAACATCATCCTCTGTCGACATCTTAACTTCCAATAACAATACAATCATATCACGTTCCATTTTTATACAATGTAAAAAATATCAAAAAAATCAAATGCCATACATTCAAAATCTATACGCCATATAAGTTCAAATTAAGTAAAAAAATAATCAAAACTCAAATGCCACTTAAATGCCACTCAAATGCCACTCAAATGCCCCTCAAATGAAATACAATATAAACTCGGCGAATCCATCCAACACCGTAACCCATTGCCTCAACTCCAAGGTCTGATCCACAAAAAAACACTTGGTAGGGAGATCTGCTCATATATTACTACTGTGGATGGAAGCTACCCCAGTTTGGGGTAGCCCTGAATTTGGGATAACTCCGACTCTGTATAGATTCCTGCAAGCTTTTATGGAGTGTCAGAGAATGGTATTGTTTTTCCCTCAACCAAACCGAAGTTAGGAGATCATAATGTTGGCTGGCCGAGCTATAAGTGGTGGAATGAGGACAGGTAAGAAGGGAGACCACAGACTAAGGAACTTGCATGGCCAAATATAGACCTGAGAGTTCTGACCCCTGTGATTGGCGACTGAAGAGATAGCGAAACCGCACCAAGTGCTAATCGTTTATTGGTTATGTTTGTTGTTTTAGTTATGTTACAAAGTGTTTGATTCATGTATATATGTATGATTGTATGTAATTGGATCAGCCGTTCTGAGCGGATGGGTATTTTTGTGTAGTTCCTATAAAAGGAACAATCTGACTTTAGCTAAACAGAAGTCTTTGGAGTGTTGTCCTGTGTATACATTTTATATCGATAAACAGAATATGGATAATCAAGTTATTTCATTCATATTACGTTGTATTCGTCTGAGACAAGGAATCTTTTTTTTGTTAGTTAGTTCAGAGTAGAGCCCATGGTCTGACTGATTCAGGCTCTGGATTACCCCATGGACTCCCTCACAGTATAGACTCCATGAGATCGTTAGAAGAAGACAGGCGCAAAAAGTGTTTGTTGGTGAAGTCATTGTTGTGTCAGCAGCAGCTGTGCGAAATTGTGTACAATACTTGAGACGAGTAGGGATTGTGGAAACCGGACAAAAATCCACTATAATACTTTGATACCAGGACTAAAAAAATGCAATAAACCTTGTTTATTAGGTCTTTGTCATCGTCTGTATGTTTGTGTTTGAGTAATAGAGTTTAAATGGGCCAAGGTGTGAAGCACTCGAAAGTTGAAGTATAAAAGATGCATGAAAAAATAAAGAAAGCTTTTAAATAAAACAATTTATATACAATTTTCAAGATTATGAGCTGTTAGGATAGTTGCTTATATGGTGAAATCACAATTCCATCTCATTACAAATGGGTGAAAATGAAAATTTACGTCAAAAAATCTTATGAAAGATCTTGTCCTCTAAATAAGGGCTAAATTGTCAAGCGTCAGTGGAACTAATACTAGCTGCTGGATACAGCATAACCACTTCAGACACCATAGGTTTAATTGGCTCATATAGAGCAGACGACTTGTCAGAAAAGGCTTTTGAAGTTAACTTTGGCCTGTTCTTAGCTGTTTCTTTGGAGCGTACAAAACATTTTGGAAAATGGCAATTTTGAGGCAGCAAATATGGATTGTCTGGCATAAAACTGTCTCCTCCACAGTTTCCTCCTCTCTCGTCAGCAGCATTGAAGGACACACAATCATAATGGCTTTCAATATGGCTGCTGATATATCTCTGCTCTGTTGGTGGGTCCCTGAAGGTTGGTTGTCGTCCATATGCCCGGTTTCTTACAATCACAGCATCGACATTTGGTTGAATTTCTTCTGCTGTATCCTCGGAAGGTTTTGAGGCTTTTAGGTTGCATTGCTTAACGCAGGAAACCACCAAAGCCACAACAGCCAGGAAGGTACAGATGATGAATATTATCATAAGAACTACAACAATATTTATAAATGAAAGCTACTTGAGTTCACCAAGGCTAACAGGATGTGCCATTGGGTTATCAACAGCTAGTTTGAGAGCTTAAAGCTCTTGTAATCCTGGCATAAACTTATACATATAGCTTTCTGTGTATCACAACTTCCTGGCCTTGTTCGATACAAAATATTGAAGCCACTGCATAGACTTATCATTCTGCTTGTTTCACACTGTTCATTTGACCAAACTTTTGTGATTTAACAAAATGCCCAATTTTTTGTTAACAACGAACAATGATAAAACCATAAAAAACATAACTTACAAAAAATGGGAGAAAAGTTGCATTGAATTTTTTCTCCTTTCCAGAAAGTTCTCTGCCCACTGCTGTTGTTGTCTGTGGCAGTACAAACCAACTTATGGTATGCAGGTCCTCTACTTACATAGCCACTGATACACCAGTATTCTACTTCTGTATGCAATGTATACCTCGTATGTCGCGTAAACATTGCATTAGTTATTGGCGGTGGAGGCTTGCATTCCATAGTCATGCTGTTGTTGCCAACTTCATCGATTTCGTTGGCTGCATTAAAGGTAATGTTGGTAGTGGCAGAAATGTAGCTGGTAGAAGTAGACGAATTCACAGTGGCATCAGTGCTGACAGTGGAAGTGGCAGCAGTGCTGAGAGTGGTAGTGGCAGCAGTGCTGACAGCTGTAAAAGCACTGATAGTAGTAAATGTGCTCACAAATAGGTTTTGGTTCTAGTTTTGGCTTTTTATCATTTCATATACTCAACAGTAACGTTGAAATGTCATATACCAGGTATGTTCATGTTCAAAAGATAAGCTAAGATGTAATGCATTACAAAACATACACAATGTTGTATAAAAAAAGATAGAATCTCTTGAACAAAAAAGGTCATTTTTACCTGCAGTATATGACAACTTCCTGATTTTTCCTTTCTCTCCAAGGAATATTGTCTCCTGTGTGACGTGAATGCTTTCAGGGAACCTGAGTTGGCAGTTAGAAGGGCTGCCATTGGCATAGCCAGTACCTAGCAATGGAACAAATAAACTGAATGTCATTTGCGAATTAGAAATAACTTAGCTAGAAAAGATTTCAGATAAGTTTAACGTACAAAAAGCTTGAAACGTTGTAATGTAAGCTGACATCTGGTAGTACCTATAACCCTTAGTTGTATGACAGTCTCCACAGTAGCAGGGTAACTCAGTGAAAAATTATGAATTATCAAAAAAATAATTGTTGTTATCAACAATATCAATTACTTCTGTCACATAATACCAATTAAAGTAAACTATACAAAACTGCATTAAGCACAGAATCCTCCAAATGACTGGTATGGGTGCTTGAATTTTTAAATCCATTCAGTGCTTTTTTCAATTGAAGTTTTTGTGCTATTTTCAGGGGATCTGCGACATCAAAATTTTGGTAATAGTTTACTACCATAATATAATTATTAGAACCTCAATCTATTACACATGTACCTGAGCATACAGCTTTGACAAACTGGTTTTTTATGTCTATGACCTTCATAACACCACCTCTGAACTCTGTTACAAGTAACCTTTGATGGTCCAACCATTTAATGTTTGATGGCATGTCGAACCAAGCTCCACTGAATCTGACATCTCTGGTATTAAGCTTGGGAGTTGCACTTCCAACCAGCCACGTTTCCAAGTGATTTCTGATTTGGAGAACTCCATTTGGGGCGACTGCATAAAACTCTCCTTCTTTTCTACCGGACACTATTCCAATCAATTGATAGTTGGTACTTTGATGGACAGTTGTTACTAGCTTGGCTTTCAAATCGAGTTTTTTAATTTTTCGATTGTATTTATCAGCAAGATGTAAATAGGTTTGATCAGCATTGGAGATAATACTCCATGGACTATTAAACTTTGCCATTGTGAATGTACTAACAACATCACCACTCTGTCCGCATTTCCCGGCAAAAATTCCAGTTCTTTCAGTAGAAATGGTTATTGTTCTCAAGCAGTGACTTGAGGCATCCACAACAATGTATTCTTCAGACATTTGGATAAAACTAGTGATAAAATTAAATTTAGCCTGTGATCCTATTCCTTCAGCATACCCTGCAAACAAATAATAGACGCGATCATGTTACCTGGTGCTATTTTAGCAGTGTGTATCTCTAAATAACTAAATGCAAACTTGCCTAGAAGGCTTCACAGAAAAACCAAAATGGCTACATTATCTACAGAATTGAAATAAAAGAAATCTCAACCTTCACAAGTTTTATGCACCAGATGAAAGATGTCGTATGGCCAAAGATTTTTCTAACAGCCTTTTCGCGAACTGATTACTCACACAGATGCATAAACTCACACAATTCGGTTGATGGCAATATGTTTTAGCATTTTTCATTCCATATAAAAAGTTTGATTGAAAGTTACTAATGAAACGGAGAGGTTCTGTAGTATCTATAAAATCTCTTGACGACCAGACTCTGCTACTTCTTATCTGCAATCCCACTATCACTGCTACACAAGTCAGCTAAACCAAAATTTTACAAGTTCACCATAGATAAACTTTCGCTCTTTCTTGTATCATTTTCACATTGTAAAAATATGCATTCAATAACTCAATACAGAGTAACAAACAATGGCAAGATTTGATAGTTTGCTGTCGAAGCCTAAGCTGACCCTGTGAAAACGTTTCCTCATGTAATACTAAGTTTTTTTATTTAAAAATTCACTCTCGATACAGTAAATTTTTATGGAGGGAAAATTTTTGTATTTAATATTGAAGTAGGTCTATTTGCTCAGTTGCTCATAATGCTACTTGCGTGCAGGCTGCACAGCTAACCTGGGCATACAAGCACTCACAAATTGTTGACTTTATGAGTCACACATCAGTTTTATTGTTAAGAATTAATTTAATCACAGAACCTTTACCCACGCATGGTTATTGATGTCTACTAAACCTTATATCGAAAAGAACTGGAATTAACTTAGTAGGCTATGTCTTAAAAACCGACGCCATTGACTACTCTTCGCATGAATGAAATTTTTCAGTCAAACTAGTGTTCTATACAAGCATTATATATTTGCAGTGACTGGATATGAAGAAAGAGGATTAGAGTTAAGCAGACAAAAAAATAGGTATGGAAGTTTACAGTTTGAGTGAATAGAAGACAAGCATAATGAATGCAGACTGGACACCCTTGTGCACAAAACCTTACCCTAACAGCAGTAAGAAGTTTTAGATCAGAAATTGCAAGAGTTACTTATCCAAATGAAAAGTGCATGTGTCAAAATGTAATAAAGTAAAAGTGACTTTGGCCATTTTATTTTTAGAAAAGTGTGTTTAGGTTTGGTTTGAATTAATAAACACACCTCCCACAGGGCTTCCAGCTACTACTTTCACTTCAGACCAGCCAGCACCCTCTGGAACAGTTAATATAGCATGGTCTGTAGCTAGTAGAAGGTTCCCAGGTCTCACAGTGTTCTCTTGTATCTCACGAACTGATTGGTTGGCAAAGTCTGCACCAAGGGTGAAAGCAACTGTGACATCACCAAATTCTAAAGCGCTGTAAGCCAAAGATATTGTGGTGAAATATTCATAGCCATTGAAGTTTCACATGGAATCCTAGTATACATACACGCAAATTCTTGTACATGTGAATAAATCTATGTACTCATGTATATTGTATGGTTATGTAAGCACACAAAAAGCTTACTTGGCTGTGACACTAGCCACTCACAACTTACCTGTAGGTCAACGGTAGCTGCGAAATGACAATAAATAATATAAAGTAAGACATGGGGTGTAGCATGTCAGCTCTCTACCGCAGGTATAGCGGCTATGCAAGCAGCTAGCTCTTTCTACTGCAGCTATAAAGGCTATGCCAGCAGCTAGCTCTCTCTACTGCAGCTATAACGGCTATGCCAGCAGCTAGCTATAACTCCACCTCACTGCAATAGTGTTTACTCAATGACTCAATAAATTTCTCTGTTTCCTCGAAGGAAACTATGTGCACTCAAGTGGATTGACTTGCACAAAAGAAAAAGATCAGATCTTGATAAAATCAGTTTCAATTGAAACTGATACCTCATAGCACTAAAAACAATAAGAACCCTCTGTGACATAAAGTAAAGAGAACAGAAAGGAAACGCCAAAAACTTGAATCGCTCTTGCTGTTAATAGCAAGCATGAGTTGTGGAATATTAACAAATCTCAAGGCCTCATTTGGTGTGTTGCAGCAGACTCTCATTTCTGTACTGTTCAGAAACAGATTAATTATATTTTGACACCGGAAAAATTAAATTCCATAAAATTCTAAAAAAACTCCATTCTGCTCAGCATTTGAAACTAGTATTTGAGCACAATGGGCCAGCCAAAAGCAGCACACACTCAACTGTATTGCGCAGTTGCCAAAGATCAGGAGAAAAAACATGCTCTTTTGCAGTCTTGTTTGCTTTTCAGTGCCGGTTTGTGACACGAACAGAAACAATAACCATTTGTGAATGAATAGTGCTGGTGTAGACAGATATTTCACTCTTGCAATGCGACGGTGTTTGCCACATGCAATTCTTTGTTGGTAGACTACCCTTCTCTGATTAACAGTTGTTACACCACTATCCATTACACCGTTGTCATTACACCCTTGTCGTTACACCCTTGTCATTACACCCCCTATTATTACACCCCTGTTGTTACATCCCTGTGATTACACCCCTGTAGACACACACAGTCTTTTATTCTTACTTACTGATCTGTTTTTCAACCTTTACACACTATTATTTTATACAACATTACATTTTTAGTGATGAACACAATCCTCTAAAAAGCACTTGTTTTATTTGTTTGTAGATTTTGTGAAAAAAAGCGCTTTTTAAACATTGTAAAAAAACCACTATAGCATTCTAGAAGCTTTGTGTTTACAGCACAATTTATTGTGTGACCTCTATATTATAGAGTGACAGTTTCACAGAGTGTGGCAGTTTTGTAGTCTTATTTTGCTTTCATCAAATGTGAATGAGTGACTAAGATAGCAAATTACTTTTTTCTTTTAAACAGCTAAAACACAAGCTGGTGATACAAACAAAGCAAGCCTTCTATTTGTGACTGATAAGACTACGCTTGGGAACAGAGCTTCTAGAATGTTATATTTACTTTTTTACAATGTTTTAAAAAGCGCTTTTTTTCTACAAACAAATAAAACAAGTGCTTTTTAGAGGATTGTGTTTATCACTAAAAATATGTTTTATAAAATGATAGGGAGTAAAGGTTAAACAACAGAGAGATCAATAAAATGAAAAGTCGGTGACTGGCCTCAAGTCATCTACCCACTCCAGTTGTTTCACTCTTGTAATAACATCTCTATCGCTACACCCCTGTTGTTACCCCCTGTCATTACACCCCTGTAGTTACACCCCTGTCATTACACCCCTGTTGTTACACCCCTGTTGTTACCCCCTGTCATTACACCCCTGTCATTACAACCCTGTTGTTACACCCCTGTTGTTATACCCCTGTAGTTACACCCCTGTTGTTACCCCCTGTCATTACACCCCTGTTGTTACACCCCTGTTGTTATACCCCTGTAGTTACACCCCTGTTGTTACACCCCTGTTGTTATACCCTGTAATTACACCTCCGTTGTTACCCCCTGTCGTTACACCCCTGTTGTTATACCCCTGTTGTTATACCCTATAATTACACCTCTGCTGTTACCCCCTGTCATTACACCCCTGTTGTTACACCCCTGTTGTTATACTCTGTAATTACACCTCTGTTGTTACCCCATGTTGCTACACCCCTGTTGTTACACCCCTGTCATTACACCTCTCCTTACCCCCTGTCATTACACCCCTGTTGTTATACCCTTGTTGTTACCCCCTGTCGTTACACCCTTGTCGTTCTAACTAACAAGTATATCTCACCAATACTCCAAGCACCAAAGAAGTAATATTACTAGTAGCTTCTACCAGAGCTCAAGTTGTGATAACTACAGCAATGATGACACAATGCCTCGGGTAATAGTTATAGCCCGTGTCACAATTTCTACTCTCCAACAAAATGGAAGGTGGTTATTTTCTCGTATTTTTCTGATGGAGCTTGAGAAATATTCAAACTTCTCTCAACTATACTCTGTATTTCAAAATTCACTCAACAGGACTTCAAACAGCATTATTTGAGAATAAGCTCCTTCTGAAAATTAGTCCGCTGACCGAGCCAATTAGATGATTGTATAATGCTACTAAAATCAGAGCTTCTCCGGGTGACATTATGAGCCAATGTGGTTAGTAAACCAAACCAATCATAGCTTCTTTGGGTGACATGATGAGCCAATGTGGTTAGTAAACCAAACCATGAGGTGAACTAGTAAAGCAATGAGCAGGAGCCGTTCTATGGAAAAAAGAGACTACAAAGGAGACTAAAGCTATTGAGGATTTATACAGAACTGTGTGGTGGCAGCAATGCTCAGGGCCAACGCATGAGATTTATTAAATACAAAATTGAATGAAATATTTCATTCAACAATTTTTGATAAAACATGAAACGGTGTGTGGTTGACGGGTCAATATCAAAAATATATTTTTGTGATATATTGAAGTTTACTGTGTGGGTTAATTGAATTTTATAGAAGTTTAACGAAAATTAGCCAGATCTGGTGATTGATATATAAAACAATTAACAATTAACAATGATCATGTTGCAGTTAATAATGTGTAAGTTATGTTAATTGAGCGCTCACTGAGTTACCTAATGCTGTTATGATACAAATGCTGGGACAACTTCAGGCTTGAGAGTGTATGGAGTGAGAAGCCATTAACAAACTTTTTCATTGAAATATAATAAAAATAGGGCAAAACTAAAAGTGTGACTATTATTTCATTCAATAAGCAATAGTCAAATATGCTTTTAGACTTTTAAAGCTTGCTAGTTATAACATTCTAAAAAACTTTTATGCGCGACTGATGGCATACTTTGATTTATGTTTCATTGGCTCATCCACTGAGTTAGATGGATCCTTGGACCCTTTTGTTCAAGGTTCAGCATTCAGGGCTAGGTTGTTGAAGTTTGGGATGTTGATTTGATAGGTGGACTTAGGGGTTTGATGCGGGTTCCAATCGGACAAAGAAATCTCCATATTATGGAAGGCAGTAAATTTTTAGTCAGAAGAGAGCTATTGAGTTTGGGCTGGGCATGGACCATTTGCCGCAAGTAAATGTTTCTTGTTTCCTTAGAGGGGAAAGTTTTTGTAGTAAAGGTTGAAACTGAGCAGCTTTTAAATGTGGTTCAGTTTTGCACCATGTAAACCAGACATTATTATGTGGAGTTGTCTACTCAATATTGAGCAGGCAACTTCCAAAATACTGCATTTAAATGGTTTTGTTTAGTAATGGAAGTGCATTGTATGTGAGAAAATCATCTACTCGCTCAATAAAAACCAAGAACAACAGAGTGCAGAAAAGTTATTCACACTATCATAATATTTAACATTGTACGAGCGCTTTTGATATTCAAGAAAGTACATCTGAGATAGGATATTGCTTTGATTTTCATCTGGCAAGTAGCAAAGGAGGAGGGGGTGGGAGCTGCCACAACGTAACTCCATTTCCATCCACTCTAAGTTTAACACTACTCCTGCTGCAGCTACTGCTAATAAACGATACAATAAAAATGGCCAAAATGTGTAGTGATTTTAGCATAATGAGTTCGTTTGAGCAAGAACAATCGCATGAAAGGGTGCGATTTCATAACGTACTGTTACAAAAGTAATAGTCGAACGAAAAAAAAATTAGCAGCAGCTTATCACTGCTAATTAAACAGTTTCCATCAAGTTATCTTCTTTGTCTCAAATATTAATTCTTTTGCTGTCAACTGACGAACAGGACCTCAAGTGCCTGTGGATCCTTCGCTGGTTACTGGAGCAAGCAGTTGCAGCTCACTAGAGTTAGCATTAACTGGTTCATAAAGACCTGATTCTTGGTGGTATAGCTGTCTTTGCGCCACCTTTGGTTTGTCTCCCGTTGCCTCATTTGAACCTGCAGGTTTACTGGCTAAGCTACAGTCAGCGAGTAACAAATATCCATCTTCAGTCTCATACTTGTCTTCTCCTGCCAAACTATCCACTGGATCAAAGGAGATGTAATTGTAGCGGCTGTCTTGTTCAAACTTGGAGCTGTTGGAGGCTGTTTTATTTCTCATGGTTACTGTATCGGCTTCCTGTACGTTTCCTTCAACAGTTCCTGCAGCTGGTGTTGAGTTACGAGTCGCACATCTCTTTTTTATGCAGAGAATCACAAAAGCTGCTGTGACCAGGATGGTAATGACGATGAATAAAACCATTAGAACTACAACAAGCAATAGAAGTAAGTTTGATGGGAAAAGTCTGCCTACCATGAGTGAGACACTTAGCTGAACCTTTGCAGGTCCCAGAAAAAGCCGTAAATATATTAATATACCGTTCATTTCAAAAATATATTATAAATATAAAGAAACACATGTTATGTTATTTTTATTTCCAATGTTCTTTCAATCAGAGAAAACAGACCTAAAATGATTGTTCACTCGCAGTAAAGCTCATCAATTACGGACATTTTCAACATATCAAGTCTCAGTTACTAAAATATTTCATGACTTACTTAATGACCTATTTGCCTACTGAGCCAGCTGGATGGTTAAATAATTAACTACACTCTTGTTATGGTCAGCAATAACAATATTTTTAGTGGGGAATGTTTAAAGTGTAGCATCGATCCATATTATCCATTCAATTAAAAAGGAACGATCTTGCTCACCTTTTTCTGGGGAAATCTTGCAGTGGATTGTCTCTCCTTTCCAGAACGTTCTCTGCCCACTGTTGCTGTCTGTGGCAGTACAGACCAACTTATGGTAGGCAGGTCCTTTACTCACATAGCCACCAATACACCAGTATTCTACTTCTGTATGCAATGTATATCTCGTATGTTGTGTAAACATTGCATTAGTTACTGGCGGTGGAGGGTTGCATTCCATAGCCATGCTGTTGTTGCCAGCTTCATATGTGTTGTTGGCAGCGTAAGAGTTGGTCTTGGTAGTGGCAGAGAGGTGGTTGGGAGAAATGTAGACTTTTTTGCCAGTGGTAAATGAGATATCAGCACTGGTATCCAAGTTTGCTTCTTTAACAAATTTTATGAATCAAATCAACAATGAAGGTAGAAAAATATTCTGTAATGTGAAAATTTATTGAACTTCATGCTATTTATTTTACCAACGAGGTATCTTTTCTGTAAAAAATCGGCTTTTAAATAAAACAAATTATTTATTCAAGCTGGCGCAAACTTTTTTGCTATAAAGGACTGTCATTAATGTACAATTATTTTTTTTCCTTTTCAAGGTCATTAAGCTTGGTCTGATACTTAGTCTTTACTGTTTTATCAATTATCTAGTGAATGTGATGGGGTAATTTTAAAACCAACAAACAGGAAGCATCCCTAGCGGTATTATCGCACCTTCAAACCTTTAGTATGAGTAGGAGTGATTCCTTATAAACCATCAATGCTTACTCAAAAACCTGTAGCCATGCAATGAAAATTAACAAAACATAAAAACTGTCCAAGAACGTCACCTGCAGTATACGACAGTCGTCTAATCCTTCCTTTTTCTCCAATCAAAATAAAACCGCGAAGGACTAAAATACTCTCTGGATAATCAAGCAGGCAGCTTGTAGTTGGTCCATTTACATATCCTTGACCTACAATAATAATGCAATGACAGTAGCTCATTTCTGAGAAGATGACACACATTGCATACATGGTAGAAAAACAGCTTTGGAATTGTTGTAAAAAGTTGTTTGTTGCTGCTACTTGTTAAGTCACACACAATAAATGGTGCTGAGCAATAAGGGGCAGATAATTACTATATAATATGCGATATAGAAAGTGCAAGGTGCAATATATGTAGATATCACAACGCGCAATACAGAATACAAAATGTACAGTTTGGAAATATTTTTGTTCTTTTCGTAATTCATTCATATCTTATGCTGCAGTCAAGAGCTAGAAAGCACAACTCGAGCACTATTTCCTGTTTGCCAAAGAACAATTCTTTTTTTTTCTTCACAAATTATTCATTTATCATATGTCCGCCATCTAGTTAGACATGGCAATTGATTGGATTGGTAGTCTGCCATCTAGTTAGACATGGCAATTGATTGGATTGGTAGTCCGCCATCTAGTTAGACATGGCAATTGATTGGATTGGTAGCACTGTGCAGCTTTTCAGGTAAGAAATAAAGTAGGCTAATATAATACCGTGTGATTTGCTAATTTACTATGCCAGCTAGTTCTGCAAAATAATAATTCCAGAAACTTCATTTATTATTATTTTTAGTCAGAGTAAACCAAGTAACCTACATTAAAAAATTGTTTGTGCTTAATTATTACCCTACCATTATAAATATTTTATTTTCACAATAAAAATAAATAATTGTTTGCCGTGAATAGTTTATGCCGGAAAAAACCGGTTAATATGGTGAGACAACTCTTTAGAAAAATCACCAGTTGATTTATATTTGCATTCAGCACTCAATGCACTGATTAAACTTGTTGACAAATGGAAAAATGCGGGTTGATGCACGTTGAAAAAAAACTAACTATTAACAGACAGATAACCCAGTGACTGAAAATAGCTCTTGAGGGGTAAATGTCAACGCTTAGCACATCGAAAATGCACAAAGCATAATGTACAATGTGCAATGTAAAATGCACAGAGTACGATACACAAAACATAATACACATATTGTGCAATGAGCATAATGAAATGCTCATTGCACAATATGCAAATACAATGAACAATATACATTTACATCTGCAGCAGTATCAAAAGTATCCTTAAAACCAACAATTGTGAAAGCTATTTGAAGACAGAAAAGTATAAAGTGCGTGCGGGAGAAAACTTTCACTCTATCCAATGGTGAATAATTGAAATTGCAACATCAGCTATATTGGCCACCACAGCCTCTAGTAAAAAGAAAATGTTTCTTGTAAAGTCATAAAAAAATTAATCTATACCACTCAATGCTCAAAATCTTTTTATGCTAAATAAGTTTTTTGCACTGTGTTTCGTTAAAAGAGCCTCCAGCAATGTTTTGAAAAACTTTTGTATCAAAGATTGGCTAATCTAAGGCTGGTTTCAGTTCTATTTTTCTTGCTTAGCAACAATGAGCAAGCATTGTCTATTTGTGTTTTATCATGTGGCTACTAACACGTAGATGCAGAAGCATAGCTCAAAGCGTTGCAGTCATAAGCAAATGATAAACTGCTTACCTTTGCATATAGCTGTGACCCACTGAGATTTCAGGTCTATGGCTTTAACCATACCCCCTCTATACTCTGCTACCAATAAGGTGTTATGATCCAATGATTTGATGTCTGCTGGAAAGTTAAACTTAGCTCCACTGAAACTGGTGCTGGTACTAAGGTCTCTACCAAAGGCGCTTCCTACAAGCCACGTTTCCTGTTGGTTTCTGATGTGAAGAACTCCATGTGGTGCAGCCACATAAAACTCTTCTTCATTGCTGACTAACACAAGTCGGAGTAGTTGGAAGTTAAAGCTCTCGTGTATAGTCGAAACCAACTTGGAGCGTAAATCTAACTTTTTTATTTTTTGTTAAATCGATCAACAAGATATAAAATTTCTGGATCATCACTGGCAACCATATCCCACGGTCGATCAAATCTTGCCTCAGTAAGTGTCCCCACAACATCACCCCTGGATCTGCACGCTCCCACTACAGTCATTGTGCTATTGTTTGATGCGTTGATACCCCTAATGCAGTCATTAAAAGCATCAACAACCAGGTGCATATCTGTCATCTGTATCAGCCCGGTTATTTTGTTGAACATAGCCTGTGAACCAGCCCCGTCTCTGTATCCTATAGAATAATGCATATAAAATATATACATACATTTTTAGAAAGGTGTAATGTGGGTTAGCAGATTGCCAAAACAAAAATTTGCGAAGCAAGTTTTTTAGTCAAGTCTTTATAATGATCATGGAAGCATCAAACTTTAAACACTGAAGAGTCCCGCAACTTTAATAAATACGATATTTTTACGTGAAAAAATTCATTTTGCACTTTTTTCTCAAAAATTTTAATTTATAATCTCTGGAGCGGCACATACATCTATGTTACTGTTTCATCAATGCATATAGAACCTTACTTTTAATTTACAAAAATACTAACAGAGGTTTGGACCTCTATAACACTGTGCTAAACCCATAAAACCAAAACAATCAGTTGTTATCAGCCACAATAATTTAGCCTCACAGTTTAATGAGTGAAACTGTGATTTTGGGCATAAAATTTTTAATCGCAGAATAAAGTAAAATATGCTAATAAAAAAAATTCTTTGAAAACATCAAAATGCAACTTGAACAATGCTGGTTCAATCTGTGCAAAAGTATAAGCATGACAAAACAAAGTTATAAAGCTAGAGAACAGCTACAGATGGCAAATAACTATTTTACTAATAAATAAAGTTTCAAATACAACAATGCTCAAAATGATTATTGAAGGCAGACTTTTAAAAAATAAACAGTCTGGGAACAACAGTGCCACAGAATAGTCGATTTTTGATATCTACTTTATACAATTACTAGCAGTATTTATTTATCCTTTGTTGACAAATCGACTACCCACTTTATTCTGGCCCTGCTCTTCTCTCCTCCTTCCCACCTCACTCTTCACTCATCCCAGTCTACTTATCACCCTCTACCTTGCTCTGCTCTGCCTGCCCTGTTGCAGCCCTGCCCCTACCCTCCCCATCTCTCCCTTCCTCACTCTCTCTCCTTGCTAAGGCTGGTACGATACAGCGATCCACGAGACGATCCCGATCCACCACTGACGATCCAGGCCAACGATACACTAAGCTTAATACAAACGATACTTTGTCATCCAAAAATTGCTAATGCTGTTGTTATTATTTAAATATTATTATTTTGCAACTTAATTATTTAAAATGAATTATTTTGTTTTCATTATAACACTTAAATTAAATTTTAATATGCAGTTTTCACTTTCTATCTACTACTCTCCCACATGTTCGTGAAGCAATATTTGCAACAACAATATTATGAGAGGATAGGATAACTTCTATTTTATAGAGCATTTATAATGCGTTTGGATTTAAGTTGTCTGCTCTTGGTGGCGTTTACAATGCTGTCAAATCAAATAGTGCACGCGCGATCGTTAGTAAGTAGTAGTAGTGAAGAAGAATGTAGTTAGTAGGAAGATGATGGCTAGTGGTAGTAATGAGAGATCACAAGTGTGGTTGTACTTTTCGAAAAATACTAACAAGGAGGTTGTGTGCAACAAGTGCAGTATAGAGGTGAGAGTGAAAGATGGATCAACCACGAACCTGCACAAGCATCTCAAGCGACATCACTCAATTGAAGTAGCAACAACAACAAAGAAGAGTACTTCAAAGAAAATGAAAGAAAGTGATGGTGATGGTGAGTCATTAGCTACCAAGAACAGCTCCAATCCACAGCAATCGCTCAAGGCAATGTGGACTAAATTACCTACAACAAGTCGTAGACATCAAGAAATATCCAAAGCAATTGCAAAGTACATTGCCTATGATATGAGACCGTTGAACAGTGTGAACGATAAAGGATTTTGCCAACTAATTGCTACATTGGAGCCCAGATTCAACATGGAAAGTAGAGGCTATGTAACGCGCACCTTGTTGCCCACGATGTACCAAGAGTTGAAAGTTGAAGTTCAAGATCAGCTTAAGAAGGCAACATTCATCAGCATGACTACTGATGGTTGGACTGGACGAAATACAAAAGCTTTCACCACAGTTACATCCCAATATATCAATGAAGATTGAGAGTTGTGTAACAACATACTAGCTACTCAAGAAACAACTGAAAGACACACTGCGGAGAACCTAGCTGCTGAATTCGATGCAGTTATAGAAGAATGGAACCTGAAAAAGGACTTAATTAGTCCAACAACAGACAACGCTAAGAACATTGTCCTGGCTATTGACAAGGTTGGTGTAGTTCATGTACGTTGCATGGCTCACACCCTGAATTTGGGATCACAAAAAGTTCTGAAAATATCTTCAGTATCCAGGGTGTGCAGTAAAATTCGAGCAGTGGTGAAGTTTTTCCGGCATAGTATAGTTGCAGCAAATCTCTTGAGGAAGGCTAAGACACAACTCGGGATTGATGACTTGAAGCCCATAATAGATGTCAGTACTAGGTGGAATTCGTCACTGGATATGATGGAGCGATATCTGACACTTCGACCTGCAATTGGTGTGGTTCTTGCCAAGCCTGAAATGCGGGGCCAGTGTGATAGTATAACAGATTGCGACCTTGATCTCATAGAGCAGCTAGTGAAGGTAAATAGTTTCATGTCCATTGGGCACAAATATGCATTTTTGCAATAGTTGGAGTTGAGTTCACATGACACAGTGTTGCGACATTAATGAAATGATCAGATTTCCATGCAGTACAAAGCTTAGTTGGAGATGAAATATGTCAACTGTATTCTAATATTAACATGGTGTGGTGTCTGTCATCATTATAGGTTCTGCAAATCATGAAGACGTCAACAAATATGCTCTCTTCCGGTTGTCAGCCAACAGCTTCTCTTATTCTCCCACTAAAAGCATCAATAATAAAACAGATGGATTCTGATGAGTATGGCTGCCCAGATGGTGATCACAATTCTGTTCAATGTCTTCCTATCGTGCTTGAAGCAAAGATGACAATCAAACATGATCTCGAGACCAGGTAGGCATAGACTGCTTTAGTTACCTTGTCACCATCACTTCTTAACATGCCCATCTATGGTGTGTAACTGGCATTTGTATGCGTTATTAGCACTATTTTCAATATATTTGAATTGTTTTAGGTATACTGATGGCAAGACTGTTGCTTTCCTAGAGGAGTGTGCCTTCCTGGATCCCCGATTTAAATCACTGAGCTGGTTGCCAGAGTCCAAACAGCAGCAAGTACATTCCAGAATTCTTGCACTGATTGCGGAAGAGATGGACTGTCAGCTAGCACAAATTGAGATGGCGGAGTCCGGGGAGACTACAGCACAATCATCCGAAACTGATCCTGATATAGCTATAGCTGGATGAGGAGAAGCTTCTGATAATTCTGCTGAAAACCACCCTAGTTCCTCCAATGTGACATCAAATGTTGAGAGGTAAGCTAAATTTTAGACTGTTATGTTATATTCTATGCAGCAGATTAACAGTCAAACTTTTTATGGCACATTTATTAAACATCTGCCTTAAATGCTTTTCAATGTGCACAACAAGGAGTGTGTGCTCCTAAATTGGAGAAATATTGACAGGCAGAGCAATCAGATTAACAGGAAAACTGTAGCTATTAGTTCTGAATAAAGGTGTATTTCTCAGTTTGTTTGTAGCGGAGTTAATGTCTCAATGAGTAGCTAAACTCTGTTGCAATAATACGTTTTCGTTGCCGACTCTGACATCTAAATCTAAAATATCAAATATTTGTTTTGGAACCGAATAGCAGCTGCATTATCATACTGAACTTAAATCATTAAATCACACTGTACACTAGTGAAAAGCATATTGCTCTCGATTACAGTGGAAAAGAGAAGACTGCTATGGAACAGTTGTTTGGTGGCATGTTTAATGCTCAGCAAGATCAACCAGTTAACACCACTGTTGAAAAGATGGAGTTGGCCAAAGAACAGATGAAGCGCTACAATGGAGTGAAAGTTGATATCAATCAGGATCCATTCAAGTGGTGGAAACTTAACCAGCAACTTTATCCAAACATTGCTGTAGTAGCTCGTAAACGCCTTTGTGTAGCTGGTACATCAGTGCCAAGTGAAAGAGTTTTTTCAGCTGCAGGTTGTTTACTGAATGCCAAGCGGTCATGCTTATCTTCCAGAAATGTTGACATGCTCCTATTTCTTAACCACAATCTCAAATAAGTCTGCTGCTATGTTTTGTCTCAGCCATTCAATACTATTATTTGACATACATACATTTGTACCTGTTTTGTTGTTACTGCACTTCATTACATTCTCAACAATATTCATTTGGTTTGGTATTGTCAACAGATAAATAAAGTCAATGCTTCCAATTTTCTTTATTGCACCAAAATAATTTTTTTCGATGGCACATCACTAACTAGTGAATTAGAATAGTTCCAACTTCGTAATTGCACGAAAGTATCGTCTGGATCGGATCGGAAAATCGGTCATTGGTTTAGAAATCGGATCGGATCGAACCTTTCAAAAAATTGTGGATCGTACCAGCCCTACTCCTTGCTCATTACGAAAGATGACACAGGAAAATTGTGTGCTGGCATATTGTAGTGGTTTTCCTCCTTCCACTAACGACACAACGGCATCAAATTCACTTGACTCTAACAACTGCTTCGGGGTCCGCGCCCCAGACCAACCACACAGAGATTATACAAATTAATAATTTATTGTACTGATTCTGTTTAGCAACATAACATGTTTCTTACACAAAAATACACTAGACTTCTGCCCTCCTCAGGTGCAGAAATTCCTTTTATAGGAAGAGAGAGGAAACCTCACCCCCTTACTAGGGGTGAGCCAATAACACATAATGATACAAATCATACATGAATCATAAAAGGTAATACAATTCATCATAACAACGCAAGCCAATGAGAGAGGCATGCACATGGCAGAGTGGCTCTGGGCTTTCTTCCCGCTCTTTTGATGGTGCTGGAAATTTTCCACTCCATATTAGGCATCTCTACTTCCTAACCTCTATTCCTGGCATTTGCATGGCTTCGGTTGCCATACATTGAAGGTTTTCTAGCTCCTAGGGTCTCAGTCCTTCTCTATCAGCCATCTTTCTTGACTGGCCCGGAGTACTGACCTGGGGTGACCCAAGGTAGGTCCTCTATGTATATATATATATAAGATATAGAGTCTATACAGGCCTGGGGTAGCCGGTAACCTAAATTCAGGGATGTATGTGTATGTACGGAAAAGGGAAGGCTCCGGGGTCACTTAAAACTTTTGTAGTTGACAGGGTAAGGGGTGTAGGGGGGTTTTGGGGTGGGAAAAGGGCTCTGGCTTGACTACATATAATACAAATCTCCCACAATATTGCAGTCACTTTGAGACAACAAACTTCGAAAGAAACAATGTTAAGGAAAAATGTTGGGCAAGGCGGAAATCATGGGTTGACTCCTGTGTGGGGGCACACCAACAGGAACATCCAAATTATCGAGTGGTGCAATTTATGCATACTGTAAAGGAATATTTGCAGCTGTAAAACAGTGTGGAGTTGTATGATTTACACCCCGGGTAATTACCGGGTATTAGCAAAATATAACTTTCTATGATTCATTTCCATCTACGTTATTAAAAAAATATTAAATCTACTGTGTCTGTGGTTTGAGAAATAATAAAAAATTCAACCCCCGCCATTCACCAAATTGGTCCAAATTGTAAAGTTTTTACAGCAACTTTCATTCCTCTCAGCGAAGTGGTGGATGCATAAATAGAATGCGTATGCAGACACTTGCCACGTTCATCTATATAGTTGAAAGTTGACACACCTTGAGCAGTGCCTCCAGCAATTACTTGTACATCAGACCAACCACCATCTACTGGTATGGTAAGTAGTGCTGTGTTTGTGGCAAAGAGTACACTTCCAGGTCTGGAAATATCTTCTTGAATGACAGTAACGGGTTGGTCGACGCGTTGGGGACCAAGAACAAGCATGTTGGTGACACGACCAAACTCTACAACACTGTAATGTCAAACAGCTTTTGCTGTAAATTATTGGTGAATAATTATACAAATACGTATGCATATATTGCTATATACTGGAGTATATCTATGTACTGACAGTATTGTGTATTTGTGTAGGCAATGGTAGAGACCTATAGGGTATATCGAGCTGTAAATAACTTACCTGTACGTTAGCTGTACACCTATATTTAGAACAGCAATAAATAGCATAAAGTAATGCATAGTTACTCTTTCGGTAACCTGTAGTGATACCTCAGTTGGCTACTACTCCAATACGGGTCACATTAATTATGTTTCACACACCTGAGACGCAAACAGCACATATTCTATACATTAAAGTTGTTCATTGGGTAACAATAGAGTCATAAGATCATCAATGTAAAGCCAAGATAACGTACAAAGAATGAATCTCCTACACAGAGATCAAAGCCAGCTAAAGGGGCTGAACAATGACTGGTGGCCATCATATATGCTCCATGGAGTAATCACACAAGGGCTTGTAGCATTCCATCTTATCACAAGTGACACAGTAACGCATGATACTGCAGTGCCCACCACTTGGTCACATTTGTTACTCTGCTGTCTAATCTCTGCTAATTATCAATGCTCTGCCCAAATTTAGGTATTTCCACTTGTAATTTCGTCAGAACTAGTGTTATTACTAGGTCTAGCCAAATTGGTATTTCTACTTTCAAAATTATAATTGCAACTCACTCTTCAGGGCAATAAAATTACTGGGCTTGTAAATTTAGCTTTATTGCTGGGAATGAAGCGGAGTTCTCCAGCTCAGTGTCTCTCTTTTTTGTATACAAAATATAACACATGTATATAAACCATCTAAAACTGATCATATTTGACTACCAAATACTACAGAAAGCTCATAATATAAATAAATCTTTTCATTGATCATCGGAAATACGATAGGTGGTCTTTCTAATCAACCTTTGGCCTTCATATATATCCACACCGAGCCCGAGCTCATTGTTGCCGGGAGTTGTGATCTCAGTCCTTCATACTTAGCAGGAGAAAGCAACTCTCAACTCCACTTGTAATTTTTACTTGCTGTGTCAAGACCTGCATGTGTTACATTTATACAACTTGTATCTGTCTTACTGTATGTCAGGTAAGAATGGTTCAACAACAAATCCTCAAACAATACTATAGAGCAACAGCAACCAAAATGATTGCAAAAATCACACTTTTGTTCAAAAACTCATAAACTACTAGCAAAATAGTGATTTATCATCAGTTATGTACATCAATCAGAATCAATCAGATGTAGCATGTAATGAGTTCAGTATCAAATAACACAATCAAAGTCAGACAAACACTTCTCTTCTACGAAGTATTAGATAAAAGAAAAGTATGAAATACTGTCTAATACAAGCTTCCTCTCAGCGAGTGTCATTAACTTATTTATTTGTATTTTAATAAGTTTCTTTATATTGCTCGAGCAATATTACATAACACTGAGCATTTTAACATTGCACGAACAGCAACATCTAACATTGATGAACAGAGCAAGTTTCAATTTTTGTTCATAATTGATTACAAAGCGTGGTATTCGTTTACCAACTGTTTTGCCAGCAGTCTTTTCGGTGTCGGCTGTTCAGCATGCTGCTTGATTAATAGGAAACGTTTTTTTGTTTTCCAACTTTCAATAATAGTGTCATAAATTTTTTAGGTTTATTGCTACTGAGTGTTGTTCTTCAAGTCATCGAGTCGGATGTACTGTTCATGCCGTTGAACTTGGAGACAAACATGGCTACAGAAGTTCATAACGAATGGAAGTGCTGTGCTATACAATGCACAGTACAAGACAGCTGCCTTGGGTTTAACACTAGCCACAGGTTTGGGTGTGACCTGTTGAAGTGTGTCAACCCTAATCTACATAGACCAGAAGGAGCTGTTGAAAGAGAAATTGGTGTTTATGTAAAACATCCACTGAAAGCCAGTCACCTGTTGGCAAGAGGTATACATTACTTCAAGTTATAAGTGCTAACGATGGTGCAATATTACTGTTTGTTGGGTCTATTGCACTGCACTCAATGGGTAATCATGATCTATCATTACAAAACCATCAAAATACAATATTATGCAGTCTGAGAAGTCGCAACAGCAATATTTAAATTAACTTTGTGTCACACTTCGCAATTTTTAGTGTCTTGATATGTTCCTGCTTCCATGTTTTAGGTAAACCTGCAAAGATGTCAAGTGAATATGCCTCGTACTTTGCAGCCAATCAAGCAACTGATGGTATTTACCTGCCGGAATCAGACCCTCCAAACGGAGGAGCCTTCTCTCTTGCTCACTCTCTTGAAGAGAGCAATCCATGGTGGAGGGTGGACTTGAAGAGCACCCACTGTATCTGGGCAGTAGAGGTGCTCAATAGAGGTCGGTTTTTGACAGATAAATCAAACAAACAAAAATTTGGAGCCATTGAAAAACTATTTTCAGAAATTTTGAAAGATAATACTGAGCTTCAGCGTTCTGTTTGGTTGTATACTCAAGCAACGTAAATGGATGCATCAGCCTTTGTGTGCTTTCAGGTGTGAATGATAATAACTGGAGATACGCAGTGAATGCTATGGTTACCGTGGCTTCGACAGAAAATGAACAAGAGATATTTTATGAGAGAAATGTTGATGCTCAATGCAATCATCGCGAAGGAATGCTGAACCGTTTTTACACTCGCATCACTTGCGTGAAAGCTCTAAGTGGAAGATTTGTGCAGATTCAATTTAATGATTTCACAATGATAAACATGTATGAAATCGAAGTGCATGGCAATAAACATTAAGAGTATTCGTGACCTGTTTGTCGAAAAACTACACAAATTAATAGTTCGTAATTCGTAATTCAATACGTCACGTATGCAATCGAACATTAGTTTAGAACAACATAAAAATTCAATGAAATGTTATAGATTACCGAACAAATCATAAGGAAGATGACTCCCAATTTTTGAAAAAAATCAAGAAAATTATAAAACTTGAATTGCTATAAACTGGGATAGTTTGTAAAGCTGCCCTTTAATTTAGTAAATTTTGAACGCCGGCAATTATTTTGAATTATTTTTCAAGGATAAAAACCGGTCTATGAAAATGAAAAAAATGGACTCACTCGTGATTCTTTATTTAGTGTTCAGTTTCATTCGTGATCTACGAACAACACAAATAAATACTCGTTGATTTCCTTTTTTGGTGAGCCACTTTTTGTTGATTCACGAGTTCCCAAGAAAATGATTATTTATCGATTAAGTTTATTGCCGGCCTGATTAGTTTTATTGCCATGTGCTCGGCGAACAGAGGTCGCGAATACTTTTACTGCCATTGGGCACTTATATTTTGTGTACTTTTTCAGTTTTTGTCATTTCTTTTTGCTGCGGGTGTTCACAATTATGAATATGATATATTTATTTCTTGCTGAAAATAACCCTGCAAAAGCGGTCTTGTGAAACTGCGATTTAAGTAATGTCTGCCTTGTCTCGTCTAATAAATGAATAAAAAAAAATTTCTCACAGACATCCAACCAAATCACCTGGACTCGAATTAATTAGGTGCAGTAAGTTTTGTGAAGTAATTGAGAGATGTTGTTGCAGATCTAGAGTGCAACCTAGGATAGTATAGGGTGCTATACAGAGTAGAAGTTACTATAGTTGCAATAGACAAATACAGTTGTGGTGAACAAAACCATGTAGTGAAATGAAATAATGCTCCTGGAAAATTTTCCACCAAACTTCACCAGACAAACATGAAAGGTTTATTAGTACAAGTAACCAATACTTTCACAAACTACGTACTACATTATGCTGCTGAACAAAATCTAAACTGTGGAAATGAGGAAAATGAAATGGCCCCAGGTAAAGTTAACAAGTTTTAGTAATCAACAAATCCTTGACTTATTTTTTATTGTTTAATGGAAATAAACTTCATTCCATAAAACTCTTTTCATTTACACAACTGCTCGACTCAGTGGTTCAATAGTTATTCTTAGTCGCATGTACATATGTAGGTTATTGCACTTCAGCACTTGAATAAGCCTCAGCACACTCACTCAAGTGCTCGCTACCCCCACTTTCCAGAATCTGCTTTTCATGTTTTAAAATCTCCAACAAATTTTCTTCAGCTTTGAAGTTTTCTGGAAGCCCAGCTTTACCATTGCTCAGGGCATGCTCTTCAGTACCTGGTGTGATATCTGACAACGTGGCAGCTGCTAATATGCCGGGGTCAAGTGTTGCCAACTCGGAGCAATTACTCAGAGCCAGGGTACTTTCGCATATAATCGATGCATTGTTGCTGTAGAGCTTTTGACCCTCTGTAGCTGCACCACTGACATCTATTAGTGTTGCATGCTCCATGGGGAGAAAATTTTCATGTGAAGTTGTTTTAATTTTTTGTGGGTGTGTTTCCAGATGCGTTGGCTCATCAAAAGGTATTGCAGGAACAGGAGCTCCCGTGGACTGGTCTTGTAGCATGTTAGCAATGGCAATCAATGCTGTCACATGCCAATGAAACATCAATATGTCTGACTGTATAGCATATCGCTGGTCGATTCTTAGTGTAGAAGTTTTCACGTATGTTTGCAACTGGTGCGTGTAGTGTTGCAAAGTAATCCTGCCGGTGTTGTTGGGATCCAGGAGAGAAAAAAACCTTCTATCAAAGAAGGAAGCCAAACTATTGTGCCTTGGATGTTCATGACCTTTTCTGGTGTAATGTCTCTACAGTATGAAACTTATTTTTGTTACAAATAATACAATCATGCAGGCAGAGAACGAGAATAAATTAAGAAAAATTAAATCCTTTATTGAAACACTCACTCTTGCCGTGCGATTTACATCAGCCCTTTCGATAATTCCATCACAATTTTTGTCAAACATTCTAAATGTTAGCACAGTTAGACCAATATCTGCAGGAGAGGCCTGGCAAATAGCAACCATGAATTCCTTGAAGTTCAGAGCATCAAAGTTACTAGCATAATTGTCTAGCACTCGATTGGTCAACTCCACATAGACTTTCTCTCCAAAGAAATCTTTGTACACCTTCTGTATTTCTCTTTCAGATATGATTCCAGTGGGATACTTTTTCTAGCAAACACACCAAGATACGGTACACGTGATTGGGACTGGAACAGGGCTGGAAATTCAATTTTATACTTTTTAATAATTTGATCATCCTTTATTTAGTTAACTTAGACAGCAAAATTTTTTTTCGTAAACTGTGATGTTTTTATTAACAGTAGAAAATTTTTGTAGGACCAAAATTATTTTTGACATTGCGTACATAGTTTCTTTCATAATACGAAGTAGCAGTAGTTTTAGTCATCAAATCCTTTTAGGCCGAAGATTTAATTTACTGGAGCAATAACCTACACGAGTGGGAGCATCAGCTCGACTATTTACTCAGCTTTCACTTATCAATGCCCGTGAAATGAAAGATTGAATGCAATAGAAGCTATGATGTCCTGTTAAATTGAGATGACTTGCCATAGAATTGTTCATGAAAATAATCATTCAGAGTTGAAAAATAAATTTGAACATTAAATCAATTTCTTCGTGTCAAAAACCAGAAGCTCTGGAATCAAAATTCGGATGAAGGATTTTCTACGACATGTAACTTATTGTTATATGGTAAAGGAATTATATTGTCAAACAATTTTGTAGCCTTCTGAACCTACTTCTGGCCCTACCTCCACTCAGTGCTTATCTGCCTAAAAATAGCCCCTTTCTACTCCCTTCCCCAGGTAAATGCCCACAATCAACCTCACACCCCATCTCATTACCCCTACAATACTACTACCCCAGCCCATTGCAAGCCTCCAATCTCCATCAGTTTGTTCCCTAAGACCCCCTTCCTTGCCTGTAAAATTGAAGTCTACAAAAGAGCAGACAGCCCCCACCCTCTTGTAAATATCACTCAAATACATGTATAGGCTTATCCCATTTAAGAGTTGCGATCTCTTTTGAGTGACATGGAAAGGCAACTTTTAAAAACTGGTAAATTATCATGGTTTGAAGTATATAAAAAGAGTACTGGCACCAATTATGTATAATGGTTGGTACTGATGTGCCTAGAGAACCCATAGACCAGCAGAAAAAGAGCCTGGTAGGGTGAACCAATAAAACTTAATTATCTAAATTGTTCTACCTGCTTTATCAATACAGCAGGCACCTTGTTATGTATTAAAACTAGTTAAGAGCAGGATTTGACTGCGTACTTCATGTCACTTTGATGGTGTATACACATATATTGTAGTTTTTTGTACTAGTTGATAAGATTAAAGCTATATAAACTATTCTTATAACTTCTTTGTGTGTTTTGGTGGAAGCCACAAAGAGGTGTTAGAGTGTTAGTTGATTAATGCAGTATTACCTTGCTATAGAAGTGACATAGCCAATGGATTCCCTTCCACCAATACTCTTTACAATACATTCTATGTTATGTTGTATGACTGGAAGACTTCAGTTAATAACGCAATCATTTTTTTGCATTATTCAGTTTCTCATTTTTTCCTTAAAATTCATTGGCAACAATTACCATTATGTATGCTAGTTAATTGGCCAGTCAAATATATTATGTTGCAAAAGATTTGGTAGGAAAAAGGTGTGGGTTTATAAGAAATGGTTTTAAAAATGTGCGCGTGTCTCAAAAGCTGCGAATTAATGAGAAATGCCACTTTACTGTCACTACTCATCAGAAAAAATCACTTCTTACCTTAAAACGATTGAGCCACAAGCTGAGCGTCTTCTGGCAGGTTAGACCTTTGTCTGTATGAGACTTTATGTACTTGAGGATGTCGGCATGTTGTGATAGGAAAGGGGTGCAGTTGTTGGCTCCAGACGCCATATTGTATCTGAAATAAGCTGTAACATACACTCACCTACCTGTAGCTATCTATATACAGATGTTATACTATCACACTTCACTGCCATCTTACCGTCTATTGATGCAACGGACAAGAAAAATTATGGCTCCACTGATATACAAAAAGCTCCTTCCTAATGAGGTGAATTGTATGTCCTACACCAAAATATAATTTTATCTTAGTAATTACTGCGACATATGCTACTTTTGAGTTCAAAATATACAATTTTTCTCTTTTAAAGCAAAATTTTCAACTTGGAAAATCGCTATAAAATGAACACGTTTACTCTTACCTTTCGAGTAGATGATAGAACAAGTATTCTGTGAGTTATAAGAGTAGCTGAGACTACCTGTAGCAGGTTGTCATCTCAATCAGCTAGCTTTATAAACTTCTAGCTTTTCTTTATGTGTCTACTCAATTATATTTAATCCTGTAACTTGATGGTTTAAAGCAAGAAGTATATCCTGTGTACTTCCTGTTCACAAACGTTGTTGTAAATAAATAATAAACCAAGTGTACTGAGCTATGCTTTTATTGCAGCATCATATATATATCTATTTAATTGTAATAAACTTGTACTCAAACACTTCTAAAACTTTTTTTGTAGAAAATACAAGTTATGGTTGACAATATTGAAATTTTTGTAATAAAACTTATGAGATTTACAGAGTAGAAAGTAAGTAGAGTCGTCTGGTACAACATACATGAGCAATCTATGGCTCTCTTTCCACGTCACAACAGTGTGGCTTTTAAGCATCACACTGAGAAAAGAAGTTCGTAGCGCATTTGTGGATACTCAGAAATAAAATGGCTGTCAGTTATCTTAGCTGGAGATTCAAGCAAAAGTTTCTGTTGGACTCACCTCAAATGAGAGGCAAGAAGTATTTGGCAAATTTTTGGTATAATTAATTTAACAAGCATGAGACTTGATACATAACACAATAGAAGTACAGTACATTGATTTTTCAACAAATACCGGTTTCTTTGATTGAACCTAAAAAATATCCAACTTCTCAATCATTATTCAACCATTCTTGAACAGATTTTTCAAAGTAATTTGGTTTTACCATAGTAATACACAATCAAATTATAGGGTTTTCTAAACTATAAACTCCTACTGGTAATTGAAAATTATAGGTGATAATGTGCATAACGTAAATGTGTTCATATCATAGCTTTTAGCCAAACATTCAGAAGATTTACCTGTAAAGTTAAAGTGTGAGTAACACTTCTGAGCTAGAAATAGCAACATGTTATTTTAAACACGGCGATTCTGATGGTAGCATTAGTTGTTTTTCATTGATGCCATATTTTCAAAATTGGCAGAGCTTCTGGAACTTAAAACTCATTCAAAGTCGGAGTTGTCTACTCTTGGTTTTGGAGTGAGCTAGTAGAGAGTAGACTAGGTTTAACCTAGGCTCGACTTCAACCAACCAGGGCCGTATTGCTCTTTACGGTCGCTCCGGCTGAAACCGGAGCACTTTTGAAGAGTACGGCGTCGCAAAAAATGCTGCCAAATTCAAAGCTTGCGTGATAATAGTATTTTCTATGAACAGAAAAATCAACGATAATGTTGTTGTTAACCTTTGTTCTTAACCAAGCAATAACAGAACTTTGACAACGGGCTCTATCTTTGCTCAACTGAGAAATTTCAAACTTTCAACTTCTCAGGCTATTGTTCTATGTTTCAAGTTATATCTTTTTTTGTGTTCATTTGTGTATCACCCATGCTCATTGGCTGTTCAAATGAATAGCTAGCGCTTATTGGGTGACAATGTAATTTTACACTTGGAACTTCTCAACAATGTTTACAAAAAGAAAAAAATGACAGATTTTTGTCTAGTGAGCAAGATTTATTGTTTATCTTGATGCAGTTTACTTTTTTGGCTTAGCTAGTGATAGGACAATGTAGCAGTGTTTATTGGTAGCTGTTTCTTGTTATCAATTGATCAACTAAAGCTAGCATGGTGGTCAGGAAAAGAAAAGTTCATATAAATGAGTAGCATAATAATTAATTAAAATTAATAATTTAATAATAATAAATAATAATTATTATTTATTATCATTATTATTATTATTTATAATATTACAATCAATCTTCTTAACAATGACAACATTATAATAATGTTTTTATGATGAATAAAAATAATCAAATAAATAAAACACTAAAAAACACCATCTGAAATACTAATAACTATTAATAATTAATTAATATTGACACATTCCCCATTTATTATATATCATTAATATTATTATGTACTACTAATAAATTTGATAATTATTAAAAAAAAATTAATATTAAAAATAATAGTAGAAGCTTAGTAGTAGTAAGACTAAAGCAAATAATAATAAATAAATAATGATTATTATTATTGATTATAATCTTCTTACTACTACTAGGTTACTACCATTATTTTTATTATTATTCTTATTAATGATAATAAATACTATTATTACATGGTGATTATGATGATATATATAAATGGGAACTTGTCAATATTGTGAGGGACGCCAACACTTATCGCTATTCTTTACATTATTTACTCACTTGTACACCGTCTACGCATTATTATCCTAGTTCTATTGTCTACATGTGCCTAACTACGAGAGTCTATTCAGTGCAGTTCTATTGTGTACCTAAATAGATATTTTAATTATTATTATATTTTCCACGAAGTAGCAAACTGTAAATTGGTGCTATGTTGTAAGTACAAGGCGTGGCTTGTACATATTTCACTCGCCCTCTTTATATAAATATTGTGAGGGACGCCAGTACTCTCTCACGTTTATTATTTATCCTAAGACAATCTCTCGCAATTATCGGCTGAGACTTTCTCTTATTGTGTAATTCTATTG
Source organism: Cryptosula pallasiana (assembly GCA_945261195.1). NCBI lineage: Eukaryota > Metazoa > Bryozoa > Gymnolaemata > Cheilostomatida > Cryptosulidae > Cryptosula > Cryptosula pallasiana. Next base: position 5,149,840 of record OX183140.1, read on the forward strand.
TGTAAGATTTAAGCCTTTAACTGACAAGTAACTCTCTGTCTACGCAACGTCTACCGTTATATCTCAATACGTGCTCATTGTCTATGTCTATGTCAGCGTTCTATTGTTTACCTGTGCCCATGTTGCTAGAGTCTATTTTGTGCGTTCTATCTTGTACCCAAATAATTATTTACTGTATATTATATTTTTTCCACGATTTTAATTATTATATTTTGGAGCTGATGTAAGGGCAAGGCGTGGCTTGCACCAATGTTTTTCCCAGGCGTGGTTGTTAACTTGAACCCGCCTACTCTGTATTTAAATTCATGTTTGCACAATAAAGTTCAGAGTTAGCCTGACTCTCAGATGATTCTCTCTCTCAGAAGCAAGCACAACTAGGAGCACCAAAACTACAAGCACTGACCTGGTCGACTGTTAGCAAGCACGAAGCTAAGGTGGAAAGTGAGAACGGTTCGCCCTATCACTGTGTATACCCTCACCTGAGGTGAGGATTACAACACACGCTTAGTGCCCTAATAGTTCGACTCTTCATAACGGTACGAACTCTGAGAGTTCGGGACCACTTAGCACACCAATAATTCCAGTGTAATTATTGTCGATCTCGACTGAGTCAGATTCGACCCTAAATAATTCCTGCACAATTATTGTCGGAGATAACAGTTCGTAACAAACTATAAACTAGACAATAACCTCAGCACCGTTATTGTCCGAAGCCACAGTTCGCAACAAACTCTAAACTAAACAATAATTACAGCGCAATTATTGTCGAACATAGACATGTTCGGATGCAGCCAATAATTACCAGATAATTATTGCACTCACTCCACACCAGATTCGGTTGCACACGAAACTGCACAAGCCAATGTATGCACCCTGAAACAATAATAGCATATTATTGAGCGCTGACTTAGGGTCGAGACAGAGCATATCGGGAGAGTGTACAGGTGGCTACCACCCAGACACAAATTCCTGTACAATATCTGTGTTCAAGCAATAAAGTTCAGAGTTAGCCTAGCTCTCAGAAGATTCTCTTGCACAAGAAGCAGCACAGCTATAAGCTACAAAACTACAAGCGCTGACCGGGTCGACTGTTGGCAAGCACGAGGCCTGGCGGAAAGTGAGAACGGTTCGCCCTCTTACTGCGTATTCCCTTGCTACGGTGAGGAGTGTGACGCAAAGCACCTGGTGCCCTAATAGTTCGGCCCAGTACTAAAGTCGGATGCTAGAGTTCGAGACAAACTAAAGCAACAATAATTACAGCATAATTATTGTCGATCTCGACAAAGTCAAAGCAAGCCAAACAATAATTACAGCGCAATTATTGTCAATCACTACAAAGTTCGGACGCAGCTGAACAATAATTATAGCATAATTATTGTGAACTGCCAGTGCTCATTCCGCGCCAGATTCGGCTGCACCCATAACTGCACAAATCAGTAAATGCTTGCTAGCAATAATAGCACATTATTGTACTCTGGCTTGGGTAGAAGCAGAGCACGTCGGGAAGGTGTACAGGTGGCTACCACCTAGACACAAATTCCTGTACAATATTAATGATTATGATTTTTTTATGGTGTTGTTCCGAGTTTAATTAATTATTATTTTTTAATCTTAATGGCCTATATATATGACAATATTATTATTATAATACACAATTTTTTATCAAACATTATTTTACTTTTAGCTTTTTGTTGATTTTTTTGGGTGGGACAAGAGACCTGTATTTTACCTTGGAATATTTTTGCAGACATTGAACACTTGAAGTAAAAAAGTGCCTCAGTAGTTGGATAACAGTGTGTTAATATGTGTGGTTACAGGGATTGCAGCAACCTGCTGTATATTTTCCATCAATCGATTTGTCAATGGTGTCTTCCATCAACTACTAGCCTTTACTTTTAAATGAGTGCTGTGGTTTGTGCTTAGTCCATCAATAGCATGTAATTTTCACCACAATTATAGAGATCAATAAAGAAAAATATTTCTTCGTACAATTGTAATAATAATAACCCGAACAATAATAGGATAAGACTTCTTTAAACTCCGAATTTAACAAAGTGTTTAGGGTGGAGCAACAAAGAAAATTTGATTTGCAGATAATAAAAAGCTGGTTATTTGGCTCATTTGGGAATAAGTTTTTTGGTCTGAAATGCTCTGCAAAGCCCATGCCAGCACTGAATTTTGCAAAATTTTCCGCTCGCGCGGGGCATAAGCGGGGGAGGGGTGCCCGCACCCCACCCCTCCCCCGCACCCCCTCCCCTCCCACCCAATGGCAGGACCACTTTTTTAACCAACACTACAGCCCTGCAACCAACTACTAACCACTTCTACCAACCAATCACCAGATGTAGCCTAGGCAACTGACCAATCAAACTAGTCAATGGTGAAAGTCTCTCACGGTTTGATGTATATCAAAGCTACAAAAATTACAGAGCATAGTAGCATATTCTCGTAACACTTCTGGTAATCTAGTAACAACAATATTATTTGTTCCTTTGTTTATAGGATCAAGGTGTACTTGATTGGTTCATTGTAAGCAGGCACATTTATGACCTGTGTATTCTTTTCCTAATCCTCCTCTTGTACAATACCTTGTGCTGGATTGTCATCTTCAGGCTCTGTTAGTAGATGTGTCCTCACAGTTTTAGCTCTGGCCTCTCTTTTTGTCTACTTATGAGGAGTTATGCCCCCGAAGGGAGACACCCCACGTAGAATCAGTGACATGTTTCTACAAGTGTTAACATGTGAAACAAAAATGGGGGAGGGGAGCCTCTCTTTACCCTAGGGTGTTGAAACTTGGGGTTTGAGGACAGGGTGTGAGAGTTCAGTCTGTGGAGATTTTTAACGTCTAGCTTAAAAGAGAGGGAGAGGGGAAGAGAGGAGTATAAGGAGATTGATAGAAATACATGGACACGAAACTTTTCCACTAGATTGCATTGCATGGTGCTACCCCTAATCAAGGTGTCATATATGGATGGAGAGAATCGAAAAGGGAAAACCAGCTCTCAGAGACTGGCTGGCAAGACTGGCTGTATGTGCTTGTTGAACTTTAGGGGAATGGTACTAGGTGTGGTGATGCACTACATCGGCTGATACAAAGCACATGGCTGATTGGTAAAAGAGGTTGTTGGTTTGAATGAGAGGGGGTCTCAGAATTTCTATCATTGCTTAAAAGCTTCTAAGCATGCAAAAACTGAGATTGCAGCCATTTTAAGTTTTTGGGAATGATACATGGTAAATTTGCAATCAAGCTCACAATATTGCCTGAACTAATGAATCGAAACCAACACTCAATAGCCCATACAGATCACTATGAGAAATCGGAGTTGCATTTTTCAAAAAACATCTTTATCATTGCCTATAATAGGACAAAAGTTTGTTGCTGGGGTTACTTGCATTTCAAAACTACAATTGTTTACGCTAAATTACTTACTATTAGATCAAAACAAAACCAACATTTCCAAAAAAAGATAACTCCACTTGAAATAGACTAAACAGCAGGTTTAAGAATTATATAAAAACTAAAATCAAGATCATTAAGCTTTTAGCTGTGATGTCAGTTTTGCTGTACTAGAACCCCTAATCATTTAACAACATCTGTAAAAGCCTTCTTTGACTTCAATCACCTGCTTGCTTAGTTGAGGTTCTGTGCAAACTTTTAGCAGATGTACGAAAACTTCTGCTTTATTATCAGATGTTTTCGACTTTCCAGTTAGTAGCATTTTTATCATGCAAATAAAGGGAATTTCATAATCAAAACCAGGTTTGGTTGCCAATGAAAAACACTAAAATCTGGCTACACCAATAATTTCCTTATGATAAAGATATAAATAAACCTACTAATTAAATTTAATTGCTACAAACAACAATAGTAGATAATATTGCAATTAATGATATTGATATAAGTTTTACTACAAGTTACTTGAAACACCTGATGAGCATATCAATAATAAATAAATAAAAGCATTTCAAATTATGCTCAACCAACTGCTAGTGTTCTAAAAACTCATTAATGTCAACGAGACTCTTTCAAAATGTTATAAACATGCAGCAGTTTATACTATATTGTGCTTCTAAGTAAAATCAGCTGATATTTGAAAGGAAAAGCAGCTTTATGGGCAATAGGTGAATTATTGCTAAATATGGACAAAAGTGTTTTTGTGCAAACAGTTTTAACACGGGGTAAAGGTAAGCCGGTAATTCATTGTGTGCTCAACACACATGGTGGTGCTTTATTCAGTATATTCTTGTTTATGGTAAGTGTGGAAGGTCATGATTACCATTATGCTAGCATCCAGCGCTCTTAATGTATCACCTCAAAAGTCTGCACAAATGGACTTTGATAAGAAAAACAGCTCAGGCTAACCGCTCACATGCCGATTCAATCATCACAGGCTTCTTTTTTTGGTAAAAAGTAAAACAACCTAAAGGAACTGCAGAACAAAAACTGCGAAATGGAAGATTTTCTTCAGAAGACTTGAAGGAAAGAGCTCACAGCTTCATGTCCAGTTGAATAAATTAATGCTTGTTTTAGTAATAGCAACTGAGGAGCTATTTATTTACTGCAAGTGGCTCATTATTCCATAGCTGAGTACCTCTATACCGTGGATCTGATGCTTCTGATCTCATCATATACAGAAAATACATGAACAGACAAAATAATCATGTGACTGCGTTAGCTAAGCTGCTAGCATGAGCCCATTGAAAAGTTACTGAGGATGTATCAACATCAAACATGGGCATTTACATAATTGACGTAATGAACTCATGATAAAATGCATTAATTCCTAGAATCTAGTCTTTTTTTGACATTCATTACTATAAATAACGATGTTGTGTAACCAATTTGCCTGTTTAGTTATACATATGGATTAAAGCGCAAATAACACTGAGGCAAAGCATGTTTGCGGAACACCAGGAACTAAATCAATCACTGTTAATCAATGCAACAGAAAGTACTGCAATGCTAGTAAGACTGAGTTTTAACTCAATTGTTGAGTGTAATAAACACGTCAACACCGATGGATCGTTTATGTTATAAAATGGAAAACGAAGAAACATCATAATAATATAATTTATTTACAGCATAAAAAAATTTGCATATTAATGACAACTGCATAAAAATTCAAGATAATAATGACTATAATTTTCCAAGGGATTATATTTTTCTTAACAGTTAAGTTACAATTCAAAACATGGTAAACTTTGCAACAACAAACAGAGGATAAAAACCAGTCATTTATACACATAGAAAATTTTCGCATTGCTTCAGTAATTTATGATTCGAAGTTTGCATAAAACAGTATCATGTGAGTAGTAATATATGAGCAGATCTCCCTACCAAGTGTTTTTTTGTGGGGTCATAATCTGGGGTGATGCAATGGGTTACAGCGTTGAATGAATTCACCGAGTTTATATTGTATTTTATTTGAGGGGCATTTGAGTGGTATTTGAGTGGCATTTAAGTGGCATTTGAGTTTTGATTATTTTTTTACTTAATTTGAACTTATATGGTATATAGATTTTGAATGTATGGCATTTAAGTTATGATAATTTTTTACATAATTGTATACATAATTATAACTCATAGGGTGTCTAGATTTTGAATGTGTGGGATTTAAGGTTTGATAATTTTTTGTAATTCCGACTCATATGATATCTTGAGAGAGAGGAGAGAGAGGAAATATATCTACATTGAATAAATACAGTGATTAAAAATGAAACAATATGTGAATATATACATTTATTGTGTAATAAGTAGGGAAAATCTCATATAATATAGCTAGAGTCAGTAAATACTAAGTAACTGAAGTTTTTAGCTATTTCAACTGGATAAAAAAGTACAGTCACTCGTATAATGCTTGGGATAGGAAGATCTTCAAATGTTTTGCAAACCGGAACTTTTGGTGAGTTAATCACTTGAGAACCTTTAGACTTTTCTATGAATCAATATATGATTATATACACTTATTGTATAATAAGTAGGGAAAATCTCTCCATATAATATAGTTAGAGTCGGTAAATAGTAAGTAATACAAAACAGTACAACTTGTAATGTCAATCAATACACAGGCTTTTTTTATACATTCATTATCCGCTTGAGACTACCTGTTGTCAGCATTTGATATTGAGTTTACATACCATCAACACCAAGCTGTTCATCAAAATCTTGTAATTCGTTTTCTAGGAATTCCTTAAGAACTTCATCCTCATTATTCGTTTTTGTTAGCACCTCATTGGAACTTGCTTGTGTGCAATATTGCTCCCAATACTAGCGTTGGTTGAAGAAATGAAGACAACATTGTGGTATGGAATAGGATTTCCATTCTTACTCTGTTTTTTTCCTTTGTAAATCATCACACCAGGTGCACATCTTTTAGCTTCCTCGTTGTATCTGATTGGTAGTAAAAGCGTTCTCGTCTCTCTTTTTCCATTCTTTTCAGCGACATAGCGAATGCAATTTACAATGGATTCTTCTCCATTGAACCGGAAAGGAATGAATCTTTCTACAACTTCGATGTAAGCAAAAATGGAACAATCTTTGAAATTGCTGAGATACTCGATGTCGTAAGCGAGTTTGAGTTCTTCTTCACTCATTTTTCTCAGTTTTTCAGCTTCAGCAGTAGCTTCCATTGTGGTTAAGCGTTTTGTGCTGATACGTTTGACATTGTAGCAAGTAGTCTCTGGTTTTTTTGAGTTTTCCATCTCACCCAAGTACAAAATGTTGAAAGGTAATGGGTAGTTATCAACATTGAAGCTTTCAACTACTCTACTTGGGCAAACAACTTTCTGAAAATTCGCTCCAGTTGAATCATCAAGATAAGTGAGAATGTAGTAATTTCCGTATGCACCAGTACTCTGTTCAATAGAAACGATTTGCAAAACTGATGGAACAGGAAGTGATGCTAGTGTAAGAAACCCTCAAATCTTTTTCAAATCACATGCCTTCCATTTTTGGAGAGATTTGGCCATCTTGAGAGCTCTGTCAGCATCAGTGAGCAATTCTTTTTGTTCCATATTGTTTGATGTTGTGGGTAAAACCAGTTTTGGAAGAGCTCGTCTCTTTATTGTTGCTTCTTTTGTGACAGAGTTAGAGTTTTTTCTTTTGGAGGGTGTTTTGAATGTTTTTTGTTTGTTTTTGATTGGCTTTAAATCCGTGTAAGAAGCAGAAAAATCCTCCATAGTGTTCTAAAAAAGAAAGAAATAATATATAATTCAGCTTTTCATGTGGAACTAAAAGATTATTTATTTCATACTTTACATTATAGCTAAACTAATTTTGATCTTTGCTAGGTAGGGAATAATAAATTTTTTAAATTTTACCTTTTATAAAGAGAAAGTTTCTAGTAGTTGCAATGGAAAGTGTAGTAGATGTTACTTCTCCGCTCACTGTTGTAGAACTAGATGCTTTCTGTGTGAAAACAGTGGCTCTTAAATAGCTAAAGTTGCACTGGTTGAACTCTATGAATACCAACCTTCTTTATAATATAACTATGAGTCAGAATTTTGTCCACGCGAAAACCAATGCTTTCGCGGGAATAAATACTTTATTTTCACGCAAATGGAAACCGTTGCTTTCGCGGGAATAAATAATTTATTTTCACGCGAATAGAAACTATTGCTTTTGCGGGAATACAAATTTTATTTTCACGCGGATACAAACCAATGTTTGCGCGGGAATAAATAATTTATTTTCACGCGAATAGAAACTGTTGCTTTCGCGGAAATACAAATTTGATTTTCACGCGAATACAAACCAATGCTTTCGCGGGAATAAATACTTTATTTTCACGCGAATGGAAACGGTTGCTTTCGCGGGAATAAATAATTTATTTTCACGCAAATAGAAACTGTTGCTTTCGCGGGAATACAAATTTTATTTTCACGCGGATACAAACCAATGCTTTCGCGGGAATAAATAATTTATTTTCACGCGAATAGAAACTGTTGCTTTCGCGGGAATAAATATTTTATTTTCACGCGAATGGAAACCACTGCTTTCGCTGGAATACAAATTTTATTTTCACGCGAATACAAACCAATGCTTTCGCGTGAAAATAAATTATTTATTCCCGCGAAAGCAAACCGTTGCTTTCGCGTGAAAATAAATTATTTATTCCCGCGAAAGCTATGGTTTGTATCCGCGTGAAAATAAAATTTGTATTCCCGCGAAAGCAACAGTTTCTATTTGCGTGAAAATAAATTATTTATTCCTGCAAAAACAACGGTTTCCATTTGCGTGAAAATAAATTATTTATTCCCGCGAAAGCATTGGTTTGTATCCGCGTGAAAATAAAATTTGTATTCCCGCGAAAGCAACAGTTTCTATTCTCGTGAAAATAAATTATTTATTCCCGCGAAAGCTATGGTTTGTATCCGTGTGAAAATAAAATTTGTATTCCCGCGAAAGCAATAGTTTCTATTCGCGTGAAAATAAATTAATTATTCCCGCGAAAGCAACGGTTTCCATTCGTATGAAAATAAAATTTCTATTCCCGCGAAAGCAATGGTTTCCATTTGCGTGAAAATAAAATATTTATTCCCGCGAAAGCAACGGTTTCCATTCGTGTGAAAATAAATTATTTATTCCCGCGAAAGCATTGGGTTGTATTCGCGTGAAAAAATACTGATTCATAGGATTTAATCAGTGCAACTTTACCTATTTAAGAGCCACTGTTTTCACACAGAAAGCATCCAGTTTTACAACAGCGATCGGAGGAGCAACATCTACTACTACATCCACTAACTATTAAAAGTTTTTCTGAGTGAATTTGAAAGTTTTCATTGAATTTAAGTCTTAATTATCTGACTTAATTATCTCACTTAATTATTTGTTTACTTAAAAAGTAATGCTTTCACACAATAAATCACTCACTCTAACAACAGTAACTGAAGACTCGACATCTACTATATAATATACCAACTGACTACTAGGAGTTTTATTCACAAGGTAAAATTTATTAGCTGAGACGTTTAACTTACCTTTTTATGTGCTATTGTTACTTCTATTAAAAGTAATAATTTTATTGTTATTATAGTACTATGGAAACAGAAGAGGAGGATACTGATGTAGACATACATAAGGAATGGGAATGGCTCATGAAAAATCAAAATGATATCAGTTTTTCAAATGCTGATAATGAATACATGAATGATGAATGTAACGCTGAATATGAAAATAAAATGGAGATGGAACTTGAAAATGCTTTTCAAGACACACCTTCAACTTCTCAAGTTTCAGCAACTACTGAAAATACGATAGTCTTTGATATGCAATAAGTTTTTAAAATCATAAATTAATAATGTTAGTAGAATAATTCTTTTTGCTGGTTTTTTAGAGTTATCTCATGAATCAGCAAAATTAATGCGTTATTTCTTTATTGTAGACAGGACTCAGAATATCAGAGAATGAATGTAAAAGAGGGAGTTGAGAATTCATCTCATAGTACACAGTGAGTTTTTAAAAACCTAACTAATAATAATGTTTAAGACATTTTTTTCCAATTCCATTTTAAAAATTAATTGATAATATTGTTTAAGTCATTTTTTACTTCTGTTACATTTCATACAAAATGTATGTGAATGTTTTATAGAACAACTATTATGTGTTAACATTTCTATTTTAGACAAAGTTTAAATTATCGGGAGGAGAATGTAGAAGAAAAAACCCCTGAAATTTCCCCTAATTGGAAATGGTTAGAAGAAAATCTCATTTGTTTTCGTTTACCTGATGAAACAATCAATCAAACAGGGTTTGGCGCTGAACCCTCATCATCAAAGACTAACATAATAGCTCAAGATATAGAGCCAGTTGTGGAGGAGATAGTTGAAGAAAATGAGAATGATCCAATGATAGAAAATGAAGAAGAAGAAGAAGAAGAAGAGGAAGAAGCACAAGAGGAAGAACAAGAAGAAGAAGAAATGGAAGATTTAAATTTTGAAAGACCTAGCCGAGTATCAACCCTAGGTATTGTTGATGATAGCACAGCTCCAACTTTTCAAGATGAAGAATGGGATGATTTGATAGCTAGATATTGGGGAGCTATGAAAACGAAACATAGACCTGGAAAAGTCATAGAACTTTTAAATGTAAGACTTTGGGATGGGATTCCAAGAGACCAAGCTGATACCTACCAAAATGACTATCATGATTCAAGAGTGTTAGAATTGCTAAAAAAAGTTTGGAGACAATTGAGCTCGAGAGCAAAAGTCAACTGTAGCGTAGGTTGTATACTAGAAAATAAAAATGATGGTGAACTCCGATACTTTCACTCATCATCAAACAATGCTACCGTATATCCAAAAGCTAAACTGATTGAAAGTGAAGGAGATCTTGATGACTTTTTTGTTGATGTTATGGAGACTGATCATCGTACAAATAGCTTGAGACGGAGACCAATTACGACTTGGAGATTGATGTTAATCACAAACATTTCGTTTTATTTCTACAAACTACTTGGAATGGGAAAAGTTGGATCACCACCAGAGCATTTACCCTCTCACCTCATTAACAACAGACACATACGAACCATGTTAAAAAACACAAAAGGAATACGAATTACCGACAATCTTTGTTTTTTTTAGATGTCTAGCATTACACAAAGAACTACAAAAAAACGGTGGAATTGCAAAAGATCCGATAATTAAGGAGGTGAAGGAGTACCAACAACAATATCATAGTTTCATCTATGGTGATAGTGCTAAAAGTTGTGATGGGGAAGGAGTAACAGAAGCTGATTTATTGCTTTTGGAGCGTGCATTTCAACTGAAGATAACAGTGTTTTCTTTAAATGATGATATGACTTCAACAGTTATTTGGAATTCAAACTCCAGTTATAAGGAGAATCTATATTTGGATCTTTATATCAATCACTTCAGTCTTATTACAAACTTGGAAGGATATGTCAGAACCTACAGATGTCCAACGTGTTCTACTTGTTATGACAGATTGGGGAATTCGAAAAGACACAGATGTTCAATCTCAGACGCAACAAATCTGGAGTTTTCTGCAGGGCAATACAAACCTACCGCTACAATATTCGACAAACTGAAGATTCAATTCGGGATAGATATCGGGTCAGATGATTCCTTGAGATACTTTCCGTTTTTTGCAACATTCAATATAGAGTGTTTGTTACCTAATTGCGAAAAAGATCGAGATACAGACAGAACCATTTACACTAACGAGCATCAACTTTTAAGTATTTCAATTTGTTCAAATGTACCGGGCTTCAACAACCCACGTTGTATTGTCAATAACGGGGATGATGATGAGTGTGTTGAAAAGTTCATTGAATACTTGGAAGATATTAGTGAAGAATCATATAGCCGATTGGAAGAACAATTTTCACAAATCATAAAACAGATAGAAGGTGAATTACAACGATTGGAAAAAGCTGAAGAAAAGTTTCGTACTGATTATGAACAAAATCGTTTCAGACGGAGATTAGGAACTGAAAAAGTTCTGGATGATTTGTACAGCTATATGAAAAAACTTCCTATTCTAGGATTCAATTCACAGACTTATGATGTTAATGTGATGAAAGGAAAACTGCTTCAAAAATTGAAAGATGTCTCCGGCAAAGATTTTGATTTTGTTATAAAAAAAGGAAACAAGATGCCTGTTATCGGAATAGGATCTTTTTTGTTTTGAGATTGTACAAACTTTATCGCTCCTGGATATAGCTATGAAATGTATCTCAAAGCATACAAATGTGAAGCCGGAAAAGGATTTTTTCCTTATGAATGGATGAAAGACTTGGAACAACTTAATCAAGAACATCTACCTCCAAGAGAAGCTTTTTACAGTTCGTTAAAACAAAAGAACATCAGTGAAGAAGAGTACATAATTTGTCAAGAAGCATGGAAAGATAACAACATGAGGACAATGAGGGATTTTTTAAAATGGTACAACAACTTGGATGTAAAACCATTTGTTCAAGCGTTGGAAAGACAAAGATCGATCTACAGACAGCATGGGATTGATATGTTAAAAGACGGTATATCTTTACCAGGATTAGCGATTCGATGGATGTTCAACAAAGCTCCTCAACCACTTCCTCCATACCTTTCTACACACTTGGATTTCCATGAGCTTGGTAACTCGTTTCGACAGACTCTCCCAATTTGTCTGATTGACAACTGCAATGCAGAACTTTATCCTCTAATAAAGAAAAACATAGTTGGTGGACCAAGTCTAGTGATGCATAGATATCACGAAAAAGGTATAACTAAAATTAGAGAACATTGGTTGGGAAAAGAAGCAAAAGTTTGTGATAGAATCTATGGAGTTGATGCAAATGCGCTCTATTTATGGTGTATGATGCAATCAATGCCTACTGGTTATCATCGAAGAAGAAAAATCGAAAACTCCTTTGTTGCTGAACCAGTAAAATTTAGCAAGGTAGCTCATAGTTGGTTACAGTTCCAAATGTTTTCAAAAAAAATTGATATCAAGCATCAGCTCAATGGAGGAGAAGTTGCTCTTGGACAGCGAGGATTACCAGTTGATGGATTCTGTGTTGAAAATCGTCATGTCTTTCAATTCCACGGGTGTTTTTGGCATGGACACAACTGCTCTTATAACAATGCTAAAGAACAAGAGCTTCAAGCTAGTGGAAGAAAATCAAAAGCAAATCTGTTTAAAACTACGATGGAAAATGAAGAATATCTTCGAGCGCTAGGTTACACTGTAATCTCGATTTGGGAGTGTGAGTGGATGAAACGTGTAAAAACTCATACAAATTTACAAAAATTTGTCAACGCGTTTTACGATTCTTTCTACCCTAAAATACTTGAAAAAAAAACTAAATCAAGAAGAAGTGTTGTCGAGAGTTCAATCAGAGGAATTCTTCGGATTTGTTGAATGTGACATCGAAGTTCCTGAGGAAGAGGAAGAAAAGTTCTCCAAAATGCCTCCGATTTTTAAAAATACGATGTTAACCAGAGAACACTTGAGCGAAGAAATGAAAGTCTTTGCTGAAGCCGAAGGGTTTTTAAAGACTCCTCAACGCTCATTAGTTGGAAGTATGTTCGGAGATAAGATATTGCTAATGAGTCCTTTGTTAAAATGGTACTTGAAACAAGGATTGAAAGTCACCAAAGTTTATCAGCTAATAGAATATATTCCTAGAAAAGCTTTTGAAGGTTTTGGAACATCAGTTTCAGACGCTAGGCGAATGGGGAGATGTAGATCCTAGTCAAGAATTACTCGCTACTACTAGCAAGTTGGTAGGAAATGCTGCTTATGGAAAAACAATCACTGATAAAGAAAAACACACCACCATCAAGTTCATCGAAGGGGCGAGAAAAGCTTCATTTCGTATCAGAGGGAACAAATTCATCTCCATGGAAGAGATAGCAGATGATTTTTATGAAATCGTAACCTGTAAACGACTAGTAAGTTTTAAAAACAATTATTTTGCAATTCAAAATTTATATTCTCCAAGTTTACTTTGCTAATCAGTATCACCATCTTTTCAGCTAACTATGAACGTTCCAGTACACTTGGGTTTTTCCGTGCTACAGTATGCTAAACTGAGAATGCTACAGTTTTACTATGACTTTATGGATAAGTAAGTAAAACCTAATTCCCTACCATTATTATGTATAAGTAAGTAAAACTTCCAAATAATTGAAATCGAAACAATCTTTTTATTTATAGATATATTGACAGAAGTGATTTCCAATATGTTGAAATGGATACAGATAGCGCATACATGGCGTTGAGCGGAACATTAGAAACACTGGTAAAACCAAGTATGAAAAAAGAGTTTTACAATGAATATGGTGATTGGTTTCCACGCCCATACTGTGACAAACATAGGGATGAGTTTTTAAGAACCAAAACAATGGGTTTAGAATGGAGTATGCAAGACTGTTGTGAAAAAGTACTAAAACACGGAAAAAGAACACCCGGGTTGTTTAAAGAGGAATTTACCGGAGATGGAATTGTTGCACTTAACTCTAAATCCTATTACCGCTGGGGAGAAAAAGGAAACAAGTTTAGCTCAAAAGGTTTGAACAAACGAATTAATCAATTGAACAAAGACAGTTATCTAAATGTATTGAACACAAAAAAGTCGTTTATGGGTAAAAATCGAGGATTTGTAGTAAAGGATCAAAAAATGTTGACATACAACCAAATAAAGCGAGGACTCACATATTTTTATGCTAAAAGACGAGTGTGTTCTGATGGAGTATCTACCGAACCTACTTTGGCTTAAATAAAAACCTTCATAATAGACTTCTTTTACCACAGTTACTATAACTATATATATATATATATAAAATACAAGAAATCTTTCATCATCCTTATAAATATCGATAACGAATAGATGAATATTTAACTTCATCATCCAATATATTTTATAGCATTCAATGTATATATGAGTTCGAATTATGTATCTAGCTATATTATATGAGGAGATTTTGCCCCTACTTATAATGTAATAAATGTATATAGTCATATATTGATTCACTTTTAATCAATGTATTTATTCAAGGTAGATACATCTCCTCTCTCCTCACTCTCAAGATGCTATATGAGTTCGAGTTATGTAAAGAAATTATCAAAACTTAAATGCCATACATTCAAAATCTATATACCATATAAGTTCAAATTAAGTAAAAAAATAATCAAAACTCAAATGCCACTTAAATGCCACTCAAATGCCACTCAAATGCCCCTCAAATAAAATACAATATAAACTCGGCGAATTCATTCAACGCCGTAACCCATTGCATCACCCCAGATTATGACCCCACAAAAAACACTTGGTAGGGAGATCTGCTCATATATTACTACTCATGTGAACATTTCAGTCTACAACAGAACAACAAATGAGACAAAGATAACCGGTTACTAATGGTTGAATAAATGTAAAACTTGCTCAAGAATACAGACTGCAAGAGTTGAAGTCAGCTTACCATAGACTAATGGGATAGTTACGATGACCCAAAAATGTAAATGAGTGAGCACATGTATCCGTATTTGAAAAATAATTTTCGAATTTGGATTACCAGATACAATGCAATTCATAAATAAACAGACCAATATAGCTAACAGTGTCAGTTGCACCATCTAGTTTAGAAAAATCACCAAAATATACTGTCGCGTCTTTTACAGATTTGTACACTCCCTCAACTGCAATCATTGGTGGTAATGATAATGAAGCAATACGGGCCATCCGTTCAATTTGAAGCTGTTGTTCTGGTGTTCGCTGACACTTTTGGTTTGATTTTGAACCAATACCAATACCATAACTGCAACTAAAACAGTGCTGATGGTCATATGCAGGGACAAAAGTAGATAGAATGAAATTGAGAAGATATATTTCAGACTGAGTATTCTGCAATGACAATCGATATATGACAGCAACGTTTAATAACAAATACTAGCCGAGTTTTACCTCTTCATTGTTTTTCACTGGGTGTGGTTTCTTGTGTTGAAGTATTGTGGTAGATTTTAGTGAAGGCTCAAAGTAAACTGGTTGTTTGCTCCTCACCCCTTGAGATTTGTGCACTAAACTTCCACCCACAGCCTTCGGTAGACTGCTGTATAGGTGGAGAGTTATACTGTGCCGGTGGCACAGCATGCGCGGCCGGTATTGACCTATTACCGACCCTGGATAGCTGGATGGCTGCTATAATGGAGAAATTTCTAAGTTACGTGGGAGCTCACTCTAGAATAGGAACAGGAAGTACCTTTCCTCAGATTACCAGACGCAAAGACCACAAGTTTGTTTGAGCCATGGGCTCAGCCTATGCCAAATGATCTGGCAGTGTTTCACCTAGTTGTTACTGTCGAGCAGCACAGTGTCCTCTCTGGAGAGAGGTACAATACTTGGGACTAGTGGACTAGTGCAACAAGATCGAAATTCATTACAGTATTAGCGCATGTTGTAATTGCTATAGGTGTTTGACTTTGAGATCTAGTTGTAGCGGATGATATGTTTTGTGTTACAATCACAATGGGTGTTGTAACATGTTTCCTGATTGTAGTGGTTGTTGTACTTCGCACTGCAGTTGTTGATGGTGCTGCACTTCATGCTGTAGTTGTTGTGGATGTTGTACTTTGTGTTGTGGCTACAATGGGTGTTGCAATTAGGGCTATAGTTGTTGTGGGTACGGTAGTTTGTGTTGAAGTTGCAATGGGTGTTGAACATTGTCCATTTGCAACAGAGTGTAGAGCTTGGCCTAAAAAAGCATAATTAATTTTGTTAACTAATGTTTTTGATTGCTCATCACTCTGTGCAACCAGCACTGCAATAATAAATTTAATTCATGGTGAGAATACTTTTTGTTTGGTTACGATTATGGCTGCAGCTGGTTATCTCTGTGAACTCTATCGATTCGTAATTCAGCAGTGTTGAGGTGCAAAAAACCTGTTAGTAAAACAAATATTATTCGGTTTATAATAGACATTACCATTCTGAGATTACTCAATTAGACTTGTGACAACATGTGCAAAGTGATCATTAAATGCCTTACAATAACACAATGTTTTGTAACAGCGCGCAGGCATTGGTGGTGTAATCAATAACAGCCTATCACATTTAGTTGCTGTTGCATAAAACTGTTTAGCAACAGTTGCACATAAAAAACAGTAATGTCTGAAACCTAGCTGCTTTCAAACCACTTTAACTCCCTTAGAAACTGCTTCTATTACAACAAAACCAAATCATGCCATCCCAAAAATAGCTAGTGCAAACAATTGTGTAGACTTCAACTCCATCTTTTGACAGGTTTCGTCGAATTTGAAGAAAATGTTTTGCTCCCTTTGTGGATTGGCATTTAAGTTATGACACTATCGCCATCATTCTATAAACCAGCTCAAACGACCCAAAGCGATAGTGTGTTTTGGTTCAGCAGAGAAAACAACAAATAATTTCAATAGCTGGTGATTAAACAATTCAGTCACTTTATTATAGGTGATTGTTCTACTACTGGCATATGATTTTTCAAATAGCAATCCTACTGTTAAGATTAGGGTCATTGGTGCTCTCTAGTTGAAAGCTCATCAGGTTAATTGTGAGGGACGCCATCGTCAAAAACAACTTTTCCCCTGACAACCACTTTTTGTACTTATATATTATATGTCATCGCTATCCACTTCTAGGTATTTTATAACAATTATCAATTATTTACCCAAGAGACTTTTCACGAAATTGTTAGAAATCATTTATAATATACAATCCCTTTATAATATATGTGGAGAAGGTTGCACAAAATTTTTTTAACTTTGACCATTTAAGAAGCATCTTTTTACACAGAAATCATTCACTCCAGCAACAACAAAACAATGCTGTAGAATTGTTTATGGAGACGAACAAAACAATTTTGAACCTACTCTCATATGAAAAATATTGTACATATTATTAACTGTTTAAAAAAAGTTAAAAGGAATGCTTGGGATAAAATGCTTTTTCCAAAACTAATTCAATGAAGGTGGACTAAGAATTTTTGGTGTAAAATCCATCCTCGGGTAAACAGATACCTACAAATAAATTGTGAGGTAAATACTTCTACACATTCTTTTGAGTTAACGGTGGAACTCTTTAATGCTTATCTATAATGTTTCTTCTCATATAATAAAATTATACAATAATACAAGGCTTCATTTTTATGCAATACTGAAACCCACCAATCTAACATCATCATACAAACCCTCATAAAAACAACCCCTGCACAATAAATACTTGGTTAAACACACAATTACAAATTACATTAATAACAACAAAAACTGGTGCACAAAAAAGTACCCTTCCAGGTTCTCATACCATGTTTATAAAATACTCAAACCCCATGGTCTAAATCACCATGCAAAATCACAATATAAAAACCTCTGCATAATAAACATCTGGTTCAAACAAAAATATTAAAAATTAAATTATAACACCTGGTGCACACAAAAGGTACCTTGCAGGTTTTTATGTTAATTGGTGCCAACAAAAAGACACTTGAAACCAGGAAAACCTTGTCCATGCCAGAGATCTGCTCCTACATTCCTACTGCCATGCTTGTCTGTACTTGGCAGCCGGTGTTGTCTAAGAATTGCATCGCACACCCGTGTGCTGTCAGAAAAGGCATGCCTATTATAGCATCCTCACTATTTCGATGACACCGAACTTGACTCTGGTCCTAGATAAGTGCATCTGCAATGCCACCTGCACAGTGCTGTAAAAAGATATACGGGATCCATCTGCCGTTACCCCAGAACTTTTATTGGTTTGCAGTGTATCCCTCACTGCCGGTGGGAAGTACCTGTATGTATGCCAGGACAGCAAGTTAGTGGCGCAGCCAGTGTCTATTAACACTGACACTGGCTGCCTTCCATACCCCCAGCTAGAAAGTGACTAGCTTGGTATGGACGTTCTAGGGGTGGATAAACAAAAATCGTATAAAAAAATGTGTCTAAAAATAAATGTCAACCAGTAGCTCCTTCACCCTGATGGCAGTCAACCAAAAGCAAACATGTTTGCCAGTCTCCAATATTAACAGCTCTATGAAATATTTTACCAAACTATTTAGCAAATGGCGGCACAGCAGAGCTTTCAAAATGAATTATAAACAGGAAACAGCGCCTACTGTAAAGAAAACTCTGATAACCTAGTTTCTTGAGGTTAGTTAATATAGACCCACTTGACACTAGATGTCTCTGGCCATTTGGTCATTGTCACTTTCATCATAAAATCTTTAGAGTAAGGATTAAACGGCTATTGTATACTTATCTCCAGACAACTAGCTTTGATGGAGTGAGTTTTGTCTTGCGGATGAACATTTTGTCAGTATTTACCTCAAATAAACAAGATTCTGCCTTGAAACCTTCAAATATCTGAGTAGTTCCTGTAAAGTAAAACACATATATCAAAAATTTTTAGCTTATATAACCTTTGTTTTATAACTAACTAAATTATACGTCGTTAACATTTTTCGATGACGAACGTTTTATGGTAATGCGCTTTAATGTGCACATCAAAGCAGTTAAAAATAGAGAAGTGACATGTTTTGCCAGACAAACGCAGGTCTCGTGGATGTGAAGTATATAAATGGGTATTATTTAAAAATTATTTGTGTCAACATCGATCAATAACAATCACACTATCGTTCAATCGTCTGTAGTCAAGTGGTTTTGGTGACCCAAGTTTGAAAGATGTCAGATGTTTATACCAAAAAGTGACTCACTCAAATCTGGTCGCTCATTAAATACGACAACCCAATAGCTGAGCAAACTGTGCATCAGTCTAACTATGTCGAAACCATTGACCTTCTAGAAAGTGGCAATATTGATGATGAAGATTAAAGTGAAGAAATGCCTGTACCATACTTTCAAAAAATTAAAGTGATTTTGGACATCATGTAGCGTTATTTAGAAGCCTGACCAGAGGCCAACAGATATCTAGCTAGGTTCTATGCTATTGACAAGTTCTTCAGCATAAAATCCGCTAACTCAAAGGCAGTTTACTTGCTCTTGGAAAGAGTTATTTGGGTAATCATCCGACAGTGTACTATACTAGAGGTAGAGAAAGTCAAAACCTTCAAAATTGATCTGAGTTTTAAGCCTTGTATGCCGAGCTGAGCTGAGTTGTGTCGAGCCCAGTAAAAAACAAATTTATTTTCCAGCATCCAGTTAACTTGGCGTACTAAGATCGGTTATGCATAGACAGGCGTGAACAACAAAATGAATAGTGTAAATCTTTGTTTTGGTGTATTCAGTATTGTATGACTAATGAGTTGGAGAAAAATAAAAAGTATTGTTGAACTAAATAAATGAAATGATAACAATAGTAATGTAATCTGTATCAAGCAACTAGTAGCAATAAATGTGCGGCTGTATCTGACCGATACAGTCTATGGTTTTGGTTGAAAAACATAAAGAAAAACTTTTTGAATTTATGCAATGAAGTTAATTAATATCATAATATGTTGGCTGCTGTTGCTGTTGAGGTGATCTCCTCATGAAACTGAACAGTGATTAAACTGCACCCCTTTGTGTTGATTGGATGTATTTGCAATAGATGTGGCTCTATTGCAATGGTAAAGCCATCCATATAGCTGAGGAGAACTCTGCAGAGGCTGCATTGGGGATGCTTAGCATCTTTGACAGAAAAATAATCCTATACTTCACTAGTTTTCCCCAATATTGAAATTATAATTTATTGCTATAACACTTGTCAACAAGAAATTGAGACATGGCTTGTGGACTGTACAAATAGTTGCTTCTTTCTGGTGTTATTGTAGTAAATTTTACATAGTGAGATAGTAGTATAAAAATAGCAACGAATGAAATAGTAATAGCAATTAATTAAATAAATAAGCACCCAGAGATGAAGGGGCGGAGTTGATGAGTAAAGGTTTGCTGCTGCGCATTAACATCTCCTGGTAGGTTCTAAGGCTGAACTATAGGCTGGCGTCCTTTCTTTCTTTTTTTTGAAGGTGGATGTCATACAGACTCATGTTTCCGTAGCTCCTTGGCTACTCTCAAGTTCTCCGGCCATGTCCTACTTTTGGCCCCGGCCCAGTAAGATTACTACCGGCTCAGTAAGGGTCACTACCAGCCCAATAAAGGTCACCACCGGCCTAATCAGATTACTACCAGTGATGTCATATTTATATTCCAGGGAAGACAGCACTGCTCACTCTACTACTGGCAACAGGGATGACCAGTCACCTGTTGCTTGTGCCAACGCAAGGCTAAAGGGGTGTCTTTGTCCCACAGAGACAGCCTCTAGCAGGTAAGGGTCTGTAAAAGTTACTGTCTGCAGACTTGACATTTACCACAAAATGCACTGAAAAACTTGAACAACCGCAAGGGTGAAGCTATAGTTGGGAACATATCTGTTAGATTTAGTTTTATTGGGATGAAACAGGTTGGTTGATCCCAAGTATGCCTAAAAATATTTCAGTGTGTCTTTTAAGAAATACGCTTCAAAAGAGAACATTCTATGGTTTTATTACTCATCCTAACAGTAGTAGTGTGGTCATACTAAGCAAGCACTAAAACTCTCACTAATCCCACATCGCTGTATGAAAATTTGTAAAAGCTAACACACTGTGATGAATTGATTTAACTATTTGTGCTCCTGGCAATTACAATTCTTCTGCATAATCATACTGACTACAACACTGCCCTACCTCATTGCCAATATGCTCTGATGCACCCCCCTCTTATCTTGGCACCCTTCTCCTCCCCCTCGCCACCTAATCTTTCAAGAAATCAATTGATTTCTGAAGAAGCTTTGTAGATTGAAGTTATTTTGAAGTAAAAGCCAATCTACCAAAGGCTTTGCAGTAATCTGCTGCCGATTGACCCCTTTCATTCGTTACTTCCCTTTCCGTTGTCCCATTTATTCTAGAAGAAAGTACACTTCATTCCCTCTATCAAACTAAACCTTCAAGTCTTGACCTCCTATTTTAGACTCAGAACACTGTTATAACACTGAAAGTCATCTCCTATCATTTCCTAAAGGTAGTTTCGACCTGGCTGGCAGCTATTACTGGCCGACTGGATTAAATCAAGTTAAAATGACCACTTCGGTCCAAGATTAAATTCAAGCTTACCATGCAACGTTACATACATTTCCAAAACTGCTATTGCAGCAAACCTTTTATAATTTCCCTATTTCTCAAGTTGTTTACCAAAAATACTGACAGAGCTCTTGGCAAATAAAGAGTAGTCACATGCAATGATTTCTAAACTGGTTGATTATTTAGCGCAGATTGGCTGACAAGCCATTTTATAAACTAATGATGGTCAAAATTTCAACTGCACATTGCATATTTTGTCATTTCTTTTTGTATAAACTTTGCAGCTCATTAAATGTTTAGACCGTTCTGTAGACATCTGTATATACTGAAATGTATTGCAAATACTGCTTGTACATGTGTACCTACATTGCGGACCCAGAGTATACAGGGAAATATACTTATTGTGACTATATAGCTATAAAGTTATTGGTCTGGTATAGGTTGCCATAGCTACTGATAAAATCAGGCTCTGACCTTAGCTTCAACACTGTGAGACAGTATTATAGTAGGCAGCAGTGGGTACCCTGCTCTCTAGCAGTGTTCAGTGTCACTGAAAAAACGAAAAGTGCATGCGATTCGACAACTGGAAAATATTAAAACCACAAGCAAGCATCTTTCGTTTGTGAACTAAAGGTAAATTGAAACCATGGCGTTACAAGGAAGTACTCCAATAATTTTTAGGACAGCAGGTTTATACTCTTTCAGCCTAGTGAAGTAGGGAATCTTGACTGTGGACAAATATATATACACTCACACAGATCTTTGCCACTTTTATTGTATAGATTAGCAAATGGTGTGCACAATGAGCCGTTAAATTAATCTTACATAAACTATGCAGTCAGTTATTATTGAGTATGAGAGGCAGGCTGAGATGGCAAAGTTCCAAGAACCTACTATCTAGCTTTACATTTAGTATTCATGACGCATCACATCCATCTGTGCTAAACCGCTCATCGGTTGGTGGCACATTTAAATGATTAATATAACGATTCCATGATGAAGTGCAGGAAGTACCAGAGTCTATTCTTGTATTTTGGTATCCTTAAACATGGATGATCATTTTGCATGACCAATGAGACCGTTTAGTTTTCATCACCATGAAATAATCAATACCACTAAGGCTATATTACCAAAAGTTACGCAATGCCAGAAAGAAAGTATATAAACCAGTTTATAGAGTGCAATGAATACCCTAACAAGTTCTTATGGTTGCATGAATTAGTTTATTTGTAGATGCATAGAATAAAAAAGCAGCTCATCAACTGATGCAGTAAAACAATATAGAAAACCAATTAGCTACATGTAAATCAATGGTTTACTTTAGCACTTTATACATCAGTTGTAACTTTTTACAATGCAGCAAATAGCAAACTTTTTACTCAAAGCACAGCAATATGTAAGTTGATGTACCAAAAATAAAAGATTACTAATAATAGTTTAATAAATGAAGCATTTGGCTGACAAAGGCAAGCAGTGCATTTTGAAATTGGTTAATAATAAATTTATGGCAAGTCCAATGCAAGTAGCTATGATAATGGTCCTTAGGCTATTAAACCTGAGTACTACTGCTACACCCTCAGGCTGTTTCAAAAAACTGTCACCGCAATTGAGCGTTCAGAATTAAACTGAGCCTACTCTTTAGGATCAACTGGACCAATATAGCTAACAGAGTCAGCCGTGCTGCCTATATCATAGAGTTCACAATAGTATGCTGACATGTCTTTTATAGACCCGTACACTCCCTCCACTGTAATCATTGGTGGTATTGGTAATGGACCAGAATGAGCCATCTGTTTCATTTGTTCAGGAGTTACATCAGAGTTGTTGACATTGGTGCCTTGTTCAGGGTTTCTACGAGAGTGCCTTATATGTTTTACAACAACCAGCACCAATGCAATCAGTATTATCACCAGAACTGGAGCCAATACCATAACTGCAACTAAAAAGTATTGCTATGGTCATATATGCAAATTGGGAAGTGAGAATGGCTACGGTCATCAAAAATTGATTCAAAATAAGATGAGCATGCTCCAGAGTCAATGTTTCCACAAAGTTGATCTACTATTCATAGAGCCTATGCTTAATAAGAAACATTATATAAAGTTTTACCTAATGTTGCATTGGTAGTAGGTGCTCCATTTTGTGTTGTAGGTGTAGAGAGAACATCTTGGCCTGTGAACAGCATTTAAATTTGCTTAACAAGTGTTTTGATATGCTCATTCGATGGAACCAAGGAACTCCTAAATTGAAGGCATTATATTGTTGATTAAAATAACATAATGACTTATATTTACCATGACTCCATGAGGATTGTTTTTCATTAGATACTACTGAATTTGATTTTAATTTTTATGGTGGATGTAATAACTTTCGAGTCAACGAAAACAAATTGTTAGCAAAAATCATTCAGCCACCAATGTGAAGGATTTGTGTTACACCTTCACTGACAGCTACTAGAGAGGTAGTCTACCATGTGTTTGGATAGCAGACAACCGATGAATACAGGCAATCAGCCAAACTAAGTATGATCAGTATGAATTATAAAGAATTTTATTGCTGTAATATACAAAAGCTTGTGGAGATGTTTCCTAGAAAGCTCACAAACAGTTCTGCCCACAGGGCTAAATGTCTCTCTATTCCGGAAAAAAAGCATGCAATGGGGTCCCGGCACAGTAGTTCCACTTTAGCAATGCAACCGAGAGTAGCATAGTCGATCGTATAACTTATCATTAGAAATCACAACTTGCTTGTCTATTATTTAAATTTTAGACAGTTTAAACAACTGATATGACAAAATTTTTGTCGTTGAGGAAGCTCGAGGAATCAATATAGCTGTTAAAGTTTTTATTTTGAAAATATTTTGTTTTATTCACATGATAATATTATGCTAGTGTGTAGAGCCATAGCTTTGTATTTTGCAGATCATTGGGCTTGCCAACCCAAGCTAATGAAAGCGCACCCTTGAACGATTACCGTGGTTGCTTTTACACTGCCGTTGTAGTTGGACAGTTTGTGGCAATAGCGCATCGTCAGTATTATATACCCTAAACTTATCAGCCGCCGTGAATGAAAAAATATTTCTTCAGTAATTGTTGAAAATGAAGTGACTTTCGTTTTAACAGTGCTGTTGGTGGAAAGCGGGCTTCCTGTTGTTTAATAATAGCTCCGCAGAAAAATCTGCCGGCGCACCCATTGAAAATCAAAGCGTATGTATGATTGGTCTAAAAACATCAGGCCATACGCCCATGAGTAAGCCCAAGAACAACGCACAATAAGCAGATGGATTACAAACAATACTTAACAATAACAACTGGTTTCAATGGGGTCCCGGCAGATTTTTGTGCGGAGCTGTTATTAAAGAAACCGGAAGCCCGCTTTCCACCAACAATACTATTAAAACGAAAGTGACTTGATTTTAACAGCTACTAAAAGTAAGAGTAGATGAGGCGTCATAAACCGAACATGCCTGGCATCCCCAGCTAGTGCTAACCGTGACTCACTTCTCAAGTAGTCAATCACTCTACTAGGCTGAGCTACTAACTGCAGCCAACTGATTTTTCTAGCAGGCCACTAATGTGTTGGTCAACTATGAAAATCCATCACACTAGTACTAGTCAATCTAAACTCATGAAGGGATAATTATGTAAGGTCTTTCAATATGTTTAAAATTTTATAATTTTATAATCTAAAATGTTCATTAAATCACATTTTCTATTTGTCGTTAACACCTGCTCGCTTATATATATATGCAATTGTTCAATGACCATGACAATGTAAAATCAACACTATGTGAACGTTGTCGTTCCTAAACCGTAGTAGCTATACCAAGTTTTCTTGACCAAAAACTTTTAACTTTTAAATAAAACAGATGCAATAGTATCATGCTATCCCAGATTTGCTTTTGAGCACATTTGTGTTGACAGAGATAATGGGTTTTGACAAGTTTAAATCTACTGATCAGTTACTCATAATTATCTTTTGTCTCACGCTGAGTCAGCACTTACCAAATCCACTGCAATATATCAATTTAATTAGGTTCTAAGAGATATGAGTAGAAGATTCTCATGTTAAAAAAAAGGGCCGAAGTTGGGTTATGTGCTTCTGTGCACCATGCGCAATATAAATTGATTTTTAACAAAGAACGATGTGTTTTAAATTGTTCATTTTGATGCCAAGGTCCATACCACTGGTGCACTATCGTTGAGAGCTTGTTAATGTGTTTTCAAATAAATTTTTTTATGTAAAAACAATAAAATATGTTATTCTATAACATAATCATACTTTAACAGCAGCTCATGCATCACCATTCCTGATACACAAACTGCTGGTCTCAGCACATTTTCTGGTGAGTGACACAGAAAGATGAACTTACTTTTGAACTGTGTAGTAGGAAGAAGGGTGTAAGGTAAGGCTTTGATAGATCCATAGTCCCCAATGTACACCACGTCGTCTAGTACAGCAAGGCTGCGAGCATTATCTAGTTGACAACTTTCTATATTACCTGGTTGGTCTCCTTTCAACCCTTTAGCAAATATGCACACTTCTTATTGTTTCTTCAATTTAAAACAATGTAGGAAAATCAAATAAACAAAAGTCAAACTAGCATCTATAAGAGATACTCAAAATGCTGCAGAAACTAAAAACAAAATACAAAATGGAAATGCTCGTGTCATTTCAAATAGTTCCAACTTAATTTTACAATCAATTTGACGGATGAGAAGCTATAGTTTAGCTTGGTAGCAAGTTCTCAATGTAAATGAAACAAATTATTGATATGCTATATTTAAACCACCCACCCGTGCAGATAAGTTGAACTTGTTTTGATTCCAGATCTAACAGTTTTATTGCGTGTTGGTCTGTCACTAAAAGCAATTTATCACTCAACTTGGCTATAACAGTCACATGATTGAATATTGCTTCATTAAAATCGGCTGTCTTTTGTTGTTGACCCTCAGCCACCATCTCTTCAGTACCTATCTTTTGCCTTATTTTAAACTCTTCAACGTGTAACACTGTCCTACTCCTGGTGGTCACGTAAAAATCTCGTTCACTATCGTCCAAAACAAGTTGCTTCAGCTTGTAATACTGTAGTTTCTGGGTGAGGCTAGTTATCTCACCAGTTGACAAGTCTAGTTTGCGAACTATGTTGTGGTGACTGTCAACTATGTACAGCATATTGTTTCTCTCGACCAACCCGCGAGGATCGTTAAACCTGGCATCCAACCTTGGCCCATTTTCAAGTCCGCTAGTCTCACACTTTCCTGCAAACATGGACGTTTGCCAGATCCTTTCACCATTGCTCTGAGTTGTCAAGTTGATAAGGCGTAAGCAGTGGTTGTTCGCATCAGATACAATATACCCACTACTGGTTTGAGCAAATCCCAGCACACGATTAAAAAGGGCATTTTTTCCTGTTCCTTCTCGATATCCACTTTGACTCCAGTTTCCCGCTATAAGTTGTGTAGGGGATCGATCTAACCGAGAGCAGGTGAAAATAGCCAAAGACACTCCAAAAATGAGAGAAGTTGAATCATTTTTGTCTTGAGCAATGAAAAGTACGATTGGGTCGATTGGGTCAGGCAAATGTATATCTCGTAAAGTAGTCATGTTTCCAAATTCAACTTTATCACTACAAAATGGAGAAACTCTACAAAAGCTGGGGTAGGTGAATCAACGAGTTGATTACAAAGTCAATCAAACTAGTAACAAAACATGCAATGCTCTAAATGTGAACACACGAATATAAATTTTCATAAAAAACTGCATGTTATAATGCAGTTTACATGTTTTACATGAGTCAGCAATGGTTGCTTCGCAGCTAAAATAGTGAACCATAATCAGCCAGCTTGCTACACTGAATCATGTCATTTGAATAGTTTACATTTTTGTTTTGGTAAACTTGAGAAAACAATCAGTTATTTTCATATTGCAAAAAACTAATATATTGTTGCTGTTTAAATAATAAAAAGAATTCTTTCATTGTTGTAAATTTTAAATAATAAGACAAAAGGTCGACTACTGGCATTTTTAGCTTTAATCATGCGATGAAACGAAAGTATGGTTGCCAAACGAATATTGATTGATTTTTTAGTGTTGAGATGACTTCGATCGGTCCTGAAGTTTTTCAGGAAATCTTGAAAAACTCCTGAGGACTTCCTCTTTAGAATATGTATTATTCCTTACAATATTCGTTTTAAAATTTTAGAGCAATCATAATTTCGTTTATTTACTTCCTAATTAACTTTTTTTATTATTATTAGAAACTAAGTTTTATTAAGTTTAGGTGAAAGTTAAGTAAAGATAATTAGGAAATCTTGAATATTTCTCAGGACTTCAGGACCAATAGACGTCATTCCAGTTTCTTGTGCTGGGATGGCATCTATCGGTTGTTAATTCTATTTTACGAAACCTTAAAAACTCCTGAGGATTTCCTTAGAAGACCTTGTATTGCTACTTATCGTAATAATTCTGAGACTTAGAAACAATTAGTTTCATGCTCATTTAATTATTGATTAATATTTTTCATTATTATCAAATAATTGAATTCAATTAAGTTCAAGTTAGAGCTGTTTAAAGATAGTTACGGAATCCTAAGGAATTCTCAGGACTTCAAAACCGATGAATATCATCCTAGCACTGCTTTTTCTGCTATTATGTTATGTTACAAATCATGATTATGAGACAACTTAAGATACAGATAGAGCTTTATTTTGCAGCTCTCCTTACGCTGTGCAGTAAAGAGTTTCTAATGACAAAAGGTATTTATTAGCTCAATCATTTTATCCAAACAATAGAATTTAAAAAACTTTCCACTTCAAAAATGTTTCCAGAGGGCTGTTTTACGATGAAATACAAAACTATATAATTTAGTGGTGGCAATTTTGTTCTGTTGTATGTTTTAACCACTCAGTAACAAGACATAACTGATCCAGTTGAAAATTTCAGTGGTGAACAACTAACAGTGTTATACACAAAGTATGTACCATCAAATCAACAATCATATGCAACTAGCCATATTATTATACAATCAACGCTGCCATAAAAATAGCAATGTAATACAACTAGTAATGTTAATTAATCGATTATACAACTTTTAGAATGGATATGATTGTAGTTAGAGCTTTTTAAATCGGTAAATTTGTACCACTGGCCAGGAGCGAACATGTATTTACTACTTGCACCCAAATTTTAATTTCTCGTCTTGTTCAAAAGCTGTAGATATGAGATACTTGACAATTTTATTAATTGACAAACAGATACAGTTTTTAATTTCTCTCTAACAAATGATATAATGGAGTACCTGCTGGTTTGCTGAGATATTTGTACAAGTAGAAATAGTAGAAGTGCTCGCTTCATAATGACCTTCAAGCTCATTCTTTAGATTACAGTTAACGTCCAATCACTGTGGAGGTGTCTGAGTGAGTGATAAAGGCCTGGACACACACACCAGACTTTTTCCACCTCATTGCTATAGTGATGTGTGCATTCACCTGTGACATCGAGGGCAGCAGCCATCCATGCACCTAGCAATAGGCCCTGTGTGCATGTTGATGTGTGGATGGGACATGCAGTGGCTTTAGCCAATAGCATTTGATAATCTTTTAAGCCACACCCATGCTGGTGTAGTTTACCTGCAATTTTTTTAACAGCAAATGTTACACAACAGCATCTCATCGGAGCTATACCAGCGCTGGTGGCATGCTCAGCGTAGTGGTCAGGTGAGAAAATCTGGTGCGTCTTTTGATAGTTCAAGGCATGACAACTCCTGAGCAGGCAAAAGCGTCATTCGTTGATCTAATGAATAACCTAATAGGCAATTGGCAGTTGAGAATTGAAGAGACCAGCTCAATGCTGACAGGCCATGTGGTTGAGAGCGGATGGGGTCACAGAGATTCAAGTATCTTCTAACTGGAAAACAAACATACCCACATATCTGAGAGGAAACGCTTTGTGGCAGATCCATGCTAGTAGTAACATAGGAACAGATCTCTGTCAGGGTGCCTAAGGACAAGAAGGCTCTCCTGGTTCCAAATACTTTTTTGTTGGCACCAGTTACCATGAGAACCTGAAAGGCACTTTTTTTGTGCACCAGTTTATTGGTTTTAATTTTATTTGTAATCATCTGATATAATGACCAAGTATTTATTGTGAGTAAGGAATACAGGAGCAGATCTCTGTCATGGAGTCTAAGGACCAGGTTCTCTTGATTCCAAGTGTCATTTAGTTGGCACCAGTTACTATGAGAACCTGTGAGGTACTTTTTGTGTGCACCAGATGTTATAATTTGATTTTTAATGTTTATGTTTGAACCAAATATTTATTGTGTAGGGTTTGTTAATATTGTGATTTGTATTGTAGTGGATTTTGGGGGCTTAAAAGCCATTAACTAGAGTCGGTAGATATGCTGCCACCAGTTGCTGATTAACCTGTGACAACAGCAGGTCGGTATGGTATCGAAAGATGTGTGCTAGAGTATTTCCAACTCTACAACCAGTAAGGAGCCCTCGGCTCAGACGCATAACTCAGAGCTTTTGAGTAACTGTGCATTTATTCATCCAGAATAAGAACGAGAAGTAAAAGCCACATTACAACTGATCTGTTAAGGCAAAAGTTCTGCTTTCTATAGGCAATTCACAGGAAGTTATTCTAAGAAATAGCCAATCACATAAGAATAATGTATAATGAGCAAATGAACAATCACATATAAATAGATAACGAATCAAGTGGCTAGTATTTGGTTAAATAAATGGGGCGCCAAGTAAAGGTAGGTGAAGTTATAGGGTATATAGCCAATCTCAATTCCTAGCCACTTCCTGTCCTTGGTTTACTGTCTTTATCAGCCTTTGATCTTGTCTTTTCATCTAGTTTACGGGTGGTTATCTCCCAGATATGTCCTTCTGCTTCTCCCAGGCTATTTTGTAACTCCCAGTCTGGGCTGAGTCATTTCCTGACGGCCCTGCAAGGTCAGTAATGAGTCATACCAGGGCGGGATAGCTTGCTACAAGGTCGGCACTGCTCTACACAGGGTCGGTACTGAGTCATACGCAGGGTCGGTCAATCTTGCATGATCGATTTCAAACATTCCAGCTATCTAGCGGCGAATACAAGGCTGCTAGTGTGTAATTACAGTGTGCGCAGAAGTAGATAACACTAAAATCCGCAACAGTATGTTGATTTAGATGCATGAGTTTGAGTATTTTATAAACATGGTATGAGAACTTGGGTACTTTTTTTGCACCAGTTTTTATTGTTATTTAGTTTGTAATTATATGATTAACTGAGTATTTATTGTGCAGGGGTTGGTTTTATTAGGTTTGTATGATGATTTAGATTGATGGGTTTGGGTTTTGTATAAAAATGAAGCATTTTTTTTATTGTATTGCTATTGAAAGGTAAGATGTGGACAGAGGAAGATGTGGAGATGAGAGTCATGAATGAAAAGGATACTGTTGATTGTACTACGAATGACATTGTAGATGTTTTACCGAGTCTGAAACTAAAAGTGCTAATAGTTATGATGAACTTGGTATTTGTCATAAGATTTTCTACTTTTTGGGGCGTTACTGAGTTTAGTGCACATGAAAATGCTGTCAAGGAAATACAAAAAGCAAGAACCTCTCTCCATCGAATCATAAAAGACACTATTGCCAGATGACGAACATCTCCTTCATCATGAATGGTAATGCTGAAAGTTTTGGCGCGAGGATGCAATCTCCTTTTACAGCGATGATTGCGGGTCGAAGTGGTTCAGAGAAGATAAAAGTGATTTTATGAATGACTAAAACTAATCTGACTATAGCTTATCCTCCACCAGTAGAAATACATTACTGTTATGGAGCCTATTAAAAGTTTTCTATTTAGTCTATGCCCCTGTGCACATCTTGTGCCCCGCCAGCCATACTATTTTACTAATGCATATATATATATATACTAAAAGGTAAAATAGTAAAAGAAGTTAAAACTATTGGCTGACTACAAGTTGTTTCATGTGCTAGCCATACATGCCCCAGCCGTACTTTTACTTATTATATATATATATATATATAATAAGTAAAAGTATGAGTATGACTGGGGCACAGGGTGTGCACAGGGGCTTAGACTAAATAGAAACAATCAAATAAATAAATAATAAATAATTAATTATTAATATTAGTTGCCCGAGAGATGGAAAAACCAATCAAGACTGAAGCAAGTAAAACAGTGCTCAACAAGAAAAAATCAAGGAGCTAGATACTAAAAGGTAAAATAGTAAAAGATGTTAAAACTACTGGCTGACTACAAGTTGTTTCATGTGCTAGAAAAAATGAGATGGAAAAAGAAAATAATTCTAGGCACAATCATCAGGTCGGCTCTCAGTTGTTAAAAATGGTGGAACAGGAAACAGTTAGTTCAGACCGAAAATATTAAGTGCACAAGGATCGTATAGTTAATATGTTGTTAAGGGTGCACGGGCGTCAAAGGTGGCTAAGGGCATAGAGCTACGCCTGGCTGAGAGTAAATTTATTTACTCTCAGCCAGACGTAGCTCTATGCCCTCAGCCACCTTTGACGCCCGTGCACCCTTAACAACATATTAACTATACGATCCTTGTGCACTTAATATTTTCGGTCTGAACTAACTGTTTCCTGTTCCACCATTTTTAACAGCTGAGAGCCGACCTGATGATTGTGCCTAGAATTATTTTCTTTTTCCATCTCTTTTTTTCTAGCACATGAAACAACTTGTAGTCAGCCAGTAGTTTTAACATCTTTTACTATTTTACCTTTTAGTATATATATATAATAGATGTACTAATATACATATATATACTAAAAGGTAAAATAGTAAAAGGTGGTAAAACTACCGAAAGACTACAAATTGTTTCATGTGTCTAGAAAAAAGATGGGAAAAAGAATAGAATTCTAGACACAATCATCAGGTTGGCTCTCAACTACAAAAATGCGGGATGGAACAGGAAACAGGAAACTCAGACCAAAAAAGTTATAATGCACGAGCATCATAATTTATTACTAGATGGAGGAGTAGAAATACACGGGTGTCGAAAGTGGCTATGTGCATAGAGCTACTCCCGGCGTAGTGTAAATTTATTAGAGTATCGACCATGTAGTGAAAATTTTGTTCCTGCTATTGATGGATTACAACTCTGGTTGGCAGATAATATAAATTTTCTCAGCCGTACAAATGTGGCATTTCTTACCTGTGTTAGAATATGCTCTGGCATGGGACATAGTTCTCCATTTGATGCTAAATTGGGTAGATGAGGTTTTAAGTAACCAAATATGTTTTCTCAGCTCGGTGGAACTTCTTTTGTTGATGTTGTTAATATATATCCATTTGTATCAGTTAAAGCACGTCCTGTACAAGTTTGATTCAATTACGGTATAAATTACTTCTTATGATCCAGCCTATAGATAGGCTGGATGCTACCATTTTAATTGCATTCGTTTACTTGATGCGTTACTGCATACACATACCACACTCTACGCAACTGCCTCCCTAGATCTTGGCATAATGCAAAAAAATATCATTTGTTCAAGTCATGGTCTGAATGCAAGCCAACAGACCCGACAGCGAACTGACTAGTTGTCATTGACCCTACTGGTAGTGTCTTCTCTGGAGAGGAGCATAATACTCAAGACTAGTGGTATTTCGGAGAAACCAGGTTAAAATCCACTACAATATTTCCGCATACATGTGCAATAAACTCTGCAAAATAAAAAACCCATCATATAAATAAACCAACTATCTATATATGTTAGTTCTTGGTTCGCCTTGGTCATTCATCCGTTTTCATAAACTCCCATAATGCAACACAAAGCAGTCTTTTCAATCAAAACATAACAGAAAATAAATTGGTCTATCAAACTTATATGCCTTCTAAGTGGTAGCTGAATAAATAAATGAAACAAACCATTCACAAAATCAAGCGGTAGGATTTGAATTTGTTTTGCAATAAAGTAGGAACACTTCATTTCAAATAGTCTAGATAACTGTGCATAGGCTTAAAGAAATAATTATTACCGTTACATATACAGGCTCTTTGAAAAAAGTCATACTAACAACGGAGTATTTAAAATTGAGCTAAGGTTGCTCTTCATAGCTGAATGGACCAATATAGCTAACAGTGTCAGCTGTGCTATCAGTTTCAGAAAAATTACCATAGTATACTGAAGTATCTCTTACAGATTCATACACTCCCTCAACTGCATTCATTGGTGGTATTGGTAATGGAGCAGAATGGGCCACCTGTTTCATTTGCAGTCGTTGTTCTGGTGTTACGTCAAAGTTGTTGACATAGGTGCTTTGTGTTGGGTTTCTACGAGAGTGCCTTATATGTTTTACAACAACCAGCACCAATGCAATCAGTATTATCACCAGAACTGGAACCAATACCATAACTGCAACTAAAAAGCATTGCTCTGGTCATAGATGCAGAAAAAGAAAGTGTGAATGGCTATGTCTATCAGAAAGTGAATTAAAAGGAAATGATTGTTTCAAAATCAGTGATTCTACAAAATCAATCTACTTTTTATGGAGCTGTGTTTAGTAAAAACCATTATCCAAAGTTTTACCTAGTGTTGAATTTGTAGGAGGTGCTCCACCTTGTGTTGTAGTTCTAGTGGGCGCTGCATCTTGTTTCGGACTTGTAGAGAGTTTTGTACTTTGTGTTTTAGTTGTAGTGGGTGTTGTAGCCGGTTTTGTAGTGGTAGTGGGTGTCGTAGCCAGTGTTGTAGTTGTAGCGGGCGTTGTAGCCGGTGTTGTAGTTGTAATGGGTATAGTACTTTGTCTTGTAGTTGTAGAGTTTAGATCTCTGCCTATAAAAACATTTTAATTGGGTTAGCATACTTTTTTAATTGTTCACCATCTATAGATTATAAAGCTTTTAAATAGACGACAATCGGTTTATGAAACAAAGAACAAAAAAATTTAAAATAGCTTCAACTCATAATAGGGATTGTTTTTATTTGGTTACAGCTGCACTTAGTTATCACGGTGAACTGTATGGCTTTTGAATCAGCTTGTAAAATTTCTTAGCAAACTAAAAAAGCGGTGAATACAAAATATCTTACAGAATGTTTGAAACTCCACAGTTTTAAAATCTATGTTTTTTAATTTGTGCAATCGCCTCAATAGTTCAGTTATTAAGGCCAGTTACAATTTTTTTGTGGTTAGCAACTACATACTTGCTAGTAAGAGCAATAATTACTTGCACCACATCTCAGATGGGTAAACACTCGAAGAAGACACTTACTTCCAGACAAGCTGGTAGGAAGAACGGTGTACGGTAAGGCTTTGATAGATCCGTACTCCCCAATGTATATCACGTCATCCAAAACTGCTACACTGCGAGCATTATTTAGCTGACAACTTTCTATATCACCGTCTCGGTCTCCGCTCATACCTGCAGCGAAAATTAGTCAGGATATAAAAGTATTGAAACAAGAAATTCAATCTAATATCAATGGATTATTGTTGTGGATTTTAGTGTTCACTAAGTCTGCGCACACGTTGTACCACATTCTGGCATCCTTATAATAGCCATTAGATGGCCAGAATGACTAGTAACAGTTAGTTCGAATGGACTAAAACTATGCGTATGTCTATGCCGACCCTGTAAGGAGCTATGCCAACCTATACCGACCCTGTATGCACCTATACCAACCCTGTATGCAGCTATACCGACCTCACTGGGCCGGCAGGAAATGAGTCAATGTAGCCTGAGGACTCAGAAGTAGCCTGGGAGGAGCAGGAAGCCATCTACCGAAGATTTCCACCCCTAACCCCTACGAAAGATGGAGTACTAAAGCTGGAAAGACCAAGGACCAAAGGAATGACTGTGATTGGTGCATTAACCTCTAACTCCACCTACTACCACACGGCGCCTATTAGTAGTAATATATGAGCAGATCTCCCTACCAAGTGTTTTTTTGTGGATGAGTGCTCGGGGTTGAGGCAACGGGTTACGGCGTTGAATGAATTCGCCGAGTTTATATT
This sequence comes from Cryptosula pallasiana, assembly GCA_945261195.1. Lineage (NCBI taxonomy): Eukaryota > Metazoa > Bryozoa > Gymnolaemata > Cheilostomatida > Cryptosulidae > Cryptosula > Cryptosula pallasiana. Next base: position 5,185,360 of record OX183140.1, read on the forward strand.
GTATTTCATTTGAGGGGCATTTGAGTGGCATTTGAGTGGCATTTAAGTGGCATTTGAGTTTTGATTATTTTTTTTACTTAATTTGAACTTATACGGTATTTAGATTTTAAACGTATGACATCTAAATTTTGAATGTATGGCATTTAAGTTTTGATCATTTTACATAATTCAAACTCATATGATGACATTTTGATGGAGTTGTAATTGCCATTGAATTGTTTTTTGTATATGATATAACCATCTACAACGCTATAGTTATTGTTATAGTTTTATTATTACATAATAAGTATTACATTATTTGCTTACTGGAGAATGTAATAAAATAGATATCATAATACAGTGTAATAGGTTGAATATATAGTGTTAAAGTCTACAAAAACTCTTTAATTTGTAAAGTATTTGATGACTTTACAAGAAATATCATCACATTCAGGTTCAATGACGATGAGAAGATTTTCTTCAAGTTTAAGTTTACTATCTTCCGATATAGACAGAGAAAGTTTTGAAAAATCCTCCAAATCATTATAAATAAAAACTCTATAAATCGGCGGTGTTGAATTTGTAATTGCTACTGAATTGTTTTCGCATATGATGTATCTATCACACACACAATCAGTAGTAGTTTCGGTTTCTTCATAATTGTATATAGTAGAGTTTGTAGGGCTTGGGTGTTCCAGAGCTTGTGGAAGAGATGGAATTGATGGTGATAAAGCTGGAACTATTGACTTGTTTGTAGTTTTTGTCGTAGTTAGTAATCCTTCATCGTATAAACGGATGTAATTCAAAGCTTCATCGGTTTTGCAAACAAAGTAGTGTTGAGGCCACATATCACGAGTGTCACAGCTTCTACGTAGGTGGGTAGGTTCCATGAAACATGTGAGTGCATATACACGATATTTTAAGTTTTTCCTTAAAATACGAGTTACTGAATTAACTGCTTCCATATTAAGAATTCCCCAAAAACATCCGGAAGCTGTTTGAGATAAAGTGAATGGTTGAATCTCTGTTGCAAGACAATAACTGCTTAGGATTGGGAATAATAGAAGATAGATTCGATATTTCATTTTTATTCAGAGAGAGATTTTAACCTAGTTTATGCTTTCATCATCTAGAGTTAACTGTCTTGCATTTCGGTGGACCTTGGTTAATTTGCTTCAACTAAAGTTCTATATATATAACCTTGGGATTGCATTTGTCTTTGTTATCTCCTTGACATGTGATACTGATGATAATCTTGTTTTGAATAGACTTCAAACTTTCAAAACTCGAAAATGACATATTTACACCTTCAATACCATTGATGTTAGTGATGATAGTAGCTAATTTTGGCTTCTCGTTGGTCAAATGATTGCATTCCACGCATGCAAAGTTGGTTGTCTCAAACTCTTCTGTTGGTGGACAGATCAAACGTGAGGTGTTGTATTCAAATACACATAATTTCCCATTCCAAAATAGTTTTGTATTTTGAGTAAGATCTTCCGTATTATTCTTAACCCCTATTGCACATTCCTCCTGATTCAGAGTGTATTTTGTTGGCGTATTGCAGGTCAGGGTATCTGTAGAAGTTTTGCTTTTGCAGATCCAAGAAGCGTTTTGAGGGATAATAAAACTGCAATGTAAATAGTTGGAAGGATAGAGTCTCACACAGTTTGTTCCATTTTCATCTTTATATCGAATACTCCTTTCAAAAGGTGAAAAAACTAAGACATCATTTTTTTCCATAACTCCATCTATACATTCATCGATTTCGTCGACATAAAATACTTCGCTGACATTGAAACTGTCGAAACTCGAAAATGATGAATTCACACCTTTGATTTTATTGATGTTAGTGATGTTAGCTGGATTTGATTCCTCATTTACACCTTCAATATCATTGATGGTAGTGATGTTAGCTGGAATTGATTCCTCGTTGATCGAAGGATTGCATTGCAAGCATGCAAATTTAAATGTCTCAAACTCTTTTCTTAGTGGACAGATCACACGTATGGTGGTGTATTGAAATGCACATAAATTCCCATTTCGATATACTTTAGTATTTTGAGTAAGTCCTTCCGTATTATTTGTAATACCTATTTTACATTCCTCTTGATTCAAAACGTATTTTGTTGGAGTATTACAAGACACGGTGTCTGTAGAATCTTTACTCTTACAGATCCAAGAAGCGTTTCGAGGGATGACAAAAACGCAATATATATAGTCGGAAGGGTAGAGTCTCACACAGTTTTTCCCATTTTCATCTTTATATCGTATAGTCCTTTCAAAAGGTGAAAAAACCAAGACATCATTTTTTTCCATAGCTCCAGCTAGACATTTATCAATTTTGTTGCTATAAAACACTCCACTAGTTTTGAAACTGTCAAAACTCGAAAGTGATGAATCTTTGATGTTAGTGATGTTAGCTGGTTTTGGTTCCTTGTTGATCGAATGATTGCATTGCACGCATGCAAATTTGAATGTCTCAAACTGTTTTCTTATTGGACAGATCACACGTGTGGTGGTGTATTGAAATGCACATAAAATTCCCATTTCGATATACTTTTGTACTTTGAGTAAGTCCTACCGTATTATTTGTAATACCTATTTCACATTCCTCTTGATTCAAAACGTATTTTGTTGAAGTATTACAAGACACAGCATCTGTAGAAGTTGTGCTCTTGCAGATCCAAGAAGCGCTTCGAGGGATGAAAAAACCACAATATAATAAGTCAGGAGGGTAGAGTCGCACACAGTTTTTTCCATTTTCATCTTTATATCGTATAGTCCTTTCGAAAGGTGAAAAAACCAAGACATCATTCTTATCCATAGCTCCGGCTATACATTCATCAATTTCGTTGGTATAGAATACTCCACTAACATTGGGAAATGTTAGTGCCAGTAGCAAGATAAATACGCAGCTCATTTTTTAAAATGTTTTTGCTTTCAGTGTTGAAAGTTGAATACTTTCTTTCTTGATGTTCTTTCTATTTATACGTAAGTGGCTAGTGGCTTGTTCAGCTCTCTCAGCTGATTTTGAAGATGTGAAACAATCTCATCAAAGTGGTTACCAAAATGTAAGTATGGTTCCAATCGAGATTGAGACAAAAGAACATGTGTTCCTGTCCAGCGAAATGAAGTCAATCCTCTTAAAATCGAAATATCTATCAAATCACCCAGTTCAGCATCTTTCAAACATTGCTTTATATCAATCAGTTCGATCGCTCTTTTGAGATCTTCAAAATCTATCAACTTGTCTTGCGGACAGCATACTTTTGGATCAAAGCTCCTAGAACAGTTTAAGCATTCGAGAGGATTTGCTCTTGAAATACAATTACAGCTCAAAAGCATGCTTTGTATTGATTTACGAACTAGATTGAATCCTAACACAAAATAAAATACTTCTTCGGTGATGAGTTGAACAAAAAGAGGATTTGAGCGCTCTAAAGGAATGTGTTCAAAATGAATTCTTATGAACTTAGGAACAAAATCAGCCAATGTAGCAATTGACTTGAATCCTTGAGTTTTTCAACTCATGTTTCTTCTGTAGTTCAGAGATAAATGAAGCAACATTTTTTGTAGCAGTTCTTTTATGAGTCCTCAGATATATTTGTTGAATCAATAGTTATTATCGGGTTGTCTGAGTCTTCTTTTTCATCAGGAGTATGAGCATATGGATATCCTTCTGCTATCGCAAGCAATTTATCCTTTAGACGTTGATAAGCCAGTTTGCTCTGACTAACAGGTAATAGGTAGGGATTTAATCGTGCTCTCAAATTTGTTAACATAAAGGGAGACTTCAAATGATCGGAGGAAAGATCCAAAAAAGCATTAATCCATTCATCATGCACCAAAAAACCCATTTTTGCGTTTTTCAAAACTTGTCTTCTATCAATCCAGTCGATAGCATCACTCAATTCTTTTTTGGTAGGTGTAGCGCCTTCAACCATTTCAGCATATCTTTTACAAGTGATACATTGGTCATCAACGTGTGAACAGTAACAGTTTAGTAGTGATAGATTGGTTGCTTGCTTGTAAAAACTTCCTCCTAGTACACAGTATACACATTCTTCCGTAAAATAAATCCTCAACATTTCATCAGAAACCTCAGCCAAAAAAGTCTTAGGTCCTATAGCATCGGAAGCTTCTTGGTGAGCAAAGTCTTCAACACGTAACATATTTGTTGTTATTCCGTTGAATTACAAAACGAGAATGATTCGTTTTCAAATTGAAATACCTATTTAATCATTCATTACTTTTTTCTTTTTTTTGAGGTTAATTGTTATGCTAGCTCATGTAGATCTTCATAAATGCTTTAATTTCAACCTGGCAACCATCGATTGGGCAAGGTTTTACTTCTGATGAGCATTCAGTAAGTGCTTTTTCCTTACACTCACGACAGTAAATGAGATGACCACATGGAAAAGAGATATGATTTGCAATTACCTATTTTTCATGTGACTCAGACACACATTGAGCGAGTTTGCTTTGCTTAGTCTGATCTTTATCTTTTTTTAACGAATCAATTGATTTAGCATCATTTTTTAACAGTGTTGACGAATTCTCAACAGATGTAAAATCATTTTCAAAAGTATGTAAGGCTTCAATCATAAAACCTATTCGCTCAAAAGGTTTTCCATTTAACACTAAAACTTGTTCGATATCGTTTTGACTGTATCCTAGTTTTTTGCAGATAAGTTTCATTTCTTCGGTGTCATTGTTTTGCGTTATTCGTTTTACTTTTTCTCAATATTTTTCAACCCGTCGCTTACACCTTTTGCCTTTTTCCGTTCGCATGTAAACATCCTCAACATACTCTTCACCTTTACTCCTAAGTAAAAAAGAACAGTCTGGGAACCATCGACAGTGTTCCTCCCACGGTAGATCACTCTCTTTCCATTCTTTAAGTTCACCTGAGCAAAAGAAGCATTTTACACTATCTCTGAACTTAGTATAGTAAAAACCTGCATTGGAAAGAAGTTTCATGGAGACTTTACCCTTCCATTGTTTGAAACTGTCTTCTCTAGATGTTTCAGTAGCAAAACGAGGTGTACCAGCACGATCAATCGATATACCTAGAGGTAATACTTCTGCAGTTAAATCTCCTCTTCTAGTTTTTTGTTCTTCCATCGTATAACTTTTGACAATTGAGATGTTTTTCATTTCATCTGCAAGTAGTTTCCTAGGTCTATACACACGATTGTGAGTGTTAAATCCTCTAACAAATCGACAAAACGGAAAACTTTTAGCATGTTCTTTCATCGGATGTTCATCTCCATCCTTCCAGTTTAGTAATACCCAATGGCAAAAAACACATCGAGCAGCGTTGTCTTTCAAGGTTATAGAAACCAGCTCCAGCCATGTTTTCACCACAATGTTTACCTACTCATCTCCAATTTGTAAGAAATGATTTTCTTTGATAACTTTCATCAAGCATTAAAGGCTCTCTTTCATAAAAAGAGAGTTCATTGTAAATGAACTTGAAAAAGTCCGTTGGGGAAAGTTGCGCAATAGTTTTTTGTAATTTTAATGACAAAAGACTACAGTGATTATCCGGATAAGTTGCGACGACATAAGTTATTGTAGTGGTATCAGGAAAAGTTCGTTGTAAAAACAACGAGGAAGTAACGAGTAAACTATCATCTATCCATCCGATGTAGTCTTTAGTATTTTCAAAGCAATTCCGATTTTTTTCATTTCTTTTTTTTCATTATAAATAGTGTTTGTTACATATCTGTTGTTTGTTACTCGACACATTATTTATATACAATATAAGTAGTAGCTTCAGTTATTACTCAAGTTGAAGTTTTGTTGGAAAGTTCTTTCCCTTTGACCTAGTTCGTTGTTATTCTAAAAAAAAAATGATAATGCTTTGTAGCAAAAAATAAAAAAAGACTAAGGTTTCAATTTTTTTCAATATACATCTGCACTTGAATTGATTACTATTGTAATAGAATGTGAATACTTACATCAGAAATGAAGACTTGTCTTTCTTTGAATTAGATGAATAATATTCCTAGTTGTTTGAACTTGAGCTGCTCTCTATAAAATTCGGATGAAGAAGGAGTACTTTTTTTCATTTTGGAGTCCTGAAATAATAATAATAAATCATAATTAAAACTTACATACAACATTTTTGATGTCTTAAATAGTGAATAATCATGTTTTTGTCAGAAAATGTCTTCACGTTTAAATTGATTACAATTAAAACAAAATATAAATACTTACATCACAAATGAAGACTTGTTTTCTTTGAATTAGATGAATTATACACATAGTTGTTTGAACTTCAGCTGTTTCCTATGTAATTCAGATGATGAAGAAGGAGTGCTGTAGTAGATGATGATGTAGTAGATCTTGTTCCTTCAGTTACTAACGATGAAGTGAATGCTTTCTGTATGAAAACAGTGCTTCTTATATAGCTAAAGTTGCACTGATTAAACCCTATGAATACCATCACGAACCAACCTTTATTATAATATATCTATGAATCAGCATTATTTTCACGCGAATGGAAACCGTTGCTTTCGCGGGAATAAAAAATTTATTTTCACACGAATACAAACCAATGCTTTCGCGGGAATAAATAATATATTTTCACGCGAATGGAAACCGTTGCTTTCATAAACATTTTATTTTCCCGCGAATACAAACCAATGCTTTCGCGGGAATAAATAATATATTTTCACGCGAATGGAAACCGTTGCTTTCGCGGGAATAAGTAATTTATTTTCACGCGAATAAAAACCAATGTTTTCGCGGGAATAAATAGTTTATTTTCACGCGAATAGAAACCGTTGCTTTCGCGGGAATGAAAATTTTATTTTCACGCGGATAGAAACCAATGCTTTCGCGGGAATAAAACAATTATTTCCATAGGGATAAAAACCGTTGCTTTCGCGGGAGTAAAAAGCTTTCGCGGGAATAAATAATTTATTTTCACGCGAATGGAAACCGTTGCTTTCGCGGGAATAAATAATTTATTTTCACGCGAATAAAAACCAATGTTTTCGCGGGAATAAATAATTGGTTTTCACGCAAATGGAAACCGTTGTTTTCGCGGGAATGAAAATTTTATTTTCACGCGAATACAAACCAATGCTTTCGCGGGAATAAATAATTTATTTTCACGCGAATGGAAACCGTTGCTTCCGCGGGAATAAGTAATTTATTTTCACGCGAATAAAAACCAATGTTTTCGCGGGAATAAATAGTTTATTTTCACGCGAATAGAAACCGTTGCTTTCGCGGGAATGAAAATTTTATTTTCACGCGGATAGAAACCAATGCTTTCGCGGGAATAAAACAATTATTTCCATAGGGATAAAAACCGTTGCTTTCGCGGGAGTAAAAAAATAATTTTCACGCGAATAAAAACCAATGCTTTCACGGGAATATCACATGAAAAACTGCTGAATCATAGATATATTATAAAGAAGGTTTCACGAGATGGTTTTCATAGGGTTAATCAGTGCAGCTTTAGCTATTTAAGAACCAGTGTTTTCACACAGAAAGCATCCAGTTCTACAATAGCTAGCGAAGAAGCAACATCTACACACCAACTACTACATTTACTTGAAACTATAGAAAGACTTTCAGTCAATAAGGTGAGAATCACTAAATAATTCTTTAACATATATTGATAGAAAAGTTCAACTAGATTTGCTATAATACTTCAGAAAGTTAATTTTATGTTTTCATATTTTGTTCTTATTAATAAAAGATCAAATAGTTTCACCATAATGCATCAGAAAAATTATTTAGGTTTTGATTATGTGTTTATTTTATAAATATCTAGTTAGTTTATTCTTTTCAAATATTTTTCAAATTCCAACCATCTGTTACATATTTTTTACTCTCTTTTCAGTTCAACTTCTCACTGAGCGCTCTGAATATGAATGAAGACCGTAATACCTCATTTCTCTCAACATTCGAACCATACTCTGATGATAAAGAAAATATCCCTCCTGATTCACATATAATAAGAAGGAAACTGAAAACAGTTCGACCAAAGCCATGGGATTCGGATAGAAATAAAACGATTGACTATGCTTTGACTTTGAAAGCACCATCTCTTTCTCATCTTTCCTGCTTGTCAAAAAATGCTGCTAATTTGCTCAATTCTTGCGATACCAATGAAAGAGTAATGATTGGAAGGTTTCAACCACTTCACTTAAATCAAACACTATCGCTTCTCGAGATAATCTCCATCGAAAGACCAGCTGAGGATGTATATAAAAACTTATGCATTATCCGCTACAATGTCGAAACATTTGGCAACAGACGACAAGTGAGGTCCATGGTGAGAAATGAGGATTACAACAAATTAGCTCCAATACAACCGGATGTTCCAAAACTGGTGGTTTTTATGGGATTCGATTCAGACAAGCATCCAATCTTTCACCCTATCAACTTCCCATCCAATATTTCCCTTGAGGAAGCTAAACAGCTAAGTAGATTAATAAAAAAAAAACACCTAGTCAGTTGATCAGTATGGTTCGTATCGCAACACTCTCTCAATTTGCTGTTGGAAGTGTAATCAGTTTTGAATCTCCTCAAATATCAACTCAGTTAGCATTACCTAATGGAGAAGTGGTGATGGATGCGCTACTGGTAAACTACAGATGTTTGCAATACGATGGTTTGATGATGGGAGTTCTATATATACTTGAAAAACATGCTAGCGACGTCAAACGAATTGGAACAGGAGTCATACTTGTAAGAAATCGTGAAGTTAGTAGATTTGGTTATCATCGACATGATATAATCACATTCACAGCATTACAAGCGATAGAAACGGCTCAAAACCTATCCAACAAACTTGATGATTCCAACCAGATGAAGTACTTTACTACAGATGAGGTTGTTGAGAACAAGGTCTTAGTGCTTTCAATGGGAGCGGGAAACACATCTTCTACGTCTTTGAGAGGACCAACACCCCCTGGTGAAAACTATACTCAAGAAGAGCAAGTCAGACAATACAACCCAGTGAGTGTTTTTTTTATTTAATGTAAACTAACTGATATAAGTAATACTTCCAATTAGATAAAATTTATTTATAAAGCAAGTATTTTTTGTTTTGCTTTAGATAGAAGAGAGAGAATCAAAAACACTTGATGAAAATTATGCTCAAGAAAAAACAAACTGAACAATATAACTTGGTGAGTTACTTCCCTTTACTATATAATGTTAACTAACCAATGTAAAAAGAACTATAATTCAAATTCATGTAATTATTTTACATTTTTGTTTAATCATCCTATACTAATACATAACTTTTTATTTTAGTTTATTATGGAATCAAAGTACATAGAACAGAAGTCTTCCTTCCTAAGATATAACATCAGTACATCAATGACGTCATTGTAAAGAAAAAGACTATGCATTGATTGTCATTACAAGTTGTAGTGCTTTGTATTACTTAGTATTTACTAACTCTAGCTATATTATACAAGGATATTTTCCTACTTATTATGTAATAAATGTATATAATCATATATTGATTCAATGTAGTTATATCTCCTCGTTCTTCTCTCCTCTCTCTCAAAATATCATATGAGTTCGAGTTATGTAAAAAAATTATCAAAACTTGAATGTCATACATTCAAAATCTATATGCCATATAAGTTCAAATTAAGTAAAAAAATAATCAAAACTCAAATGCCACTTAAATGCCACTCAAATGCCACTCAAATGCCCCTCAAATGAAATACAATATTAACTCGGCGAATTCATTCAACGCCGTAACCCATTGCCTCAACCCCGAAGTATAATCCACAAAAAAACACTTGGTAGGGAGATCTGCTCATATATTACTACTCCTATTACCTTTACGCCCTTATTGTTAATCTTATTTGCTATGCACTTATATATTCATATTCATTACTGCATGTTGTAATATTGTTGTGTGATTGGCTAGTCACTTCCTGTGCATCGCCTTTAAAAGGCAGAACTTTGTCTGTAGTGTCAGTTGTAATGTGCCTTTTACTAACTTGTTTTATTCTGGAGGAATAAATTCATATGTACTCAATAGCACTGAGTTAAGGGCCTGAGCCGTGGGCTCCTAACTGGTTGTAGAGTAGGAATACTGTCTTCTATTCGTTCGGTACATCACCAACCCTGTTGTTGTAACAGGTAAAACTAACAACTGGTGGCAGCACGTTAGCTACCGACCTCAGCTAGTGATTTTCAGTCCCCAAAATCCACTACAATATGCACTATGGCCTGAATATGTTAAGCAGTGTACAAAAAGCAAACACCCCTGCTACCTAAAATACACTACTACTTTTACATTGGCTCACCGTCAAGTTCACGGATGAGTGGCTACAGTTTAGTTTGGTAGCAAGTTCTCAATAGAGACCTGTGGACAAAACTAGAAATATTGATATGCTATGTTTGAACCACCTACCTTTGCAGATACGTTGAATTTGTTTTGTTTCCAGATCTAACAGTTTTATTGTGTGTTCGTCTGTCACTATAAAGAGTTTATCACTCAACTTGGCTATACCAGTCAGATGAATGAATATTGCGTCACTAAAATTGGCTGTCTTTTGTTGCTGACCTTCACGCACCATCTCTTCAGTACCTATCGTTTGCAGTATTTCAATTTCTGTAATGTGTAACACTGTCCTACTCCTGGTGGTTACATAGAAATCTTGTCCACTATTGCCCAAGACAAGTTGCTTTGGGCTGTAACTAGTTAAACGTTGAGTAACTCTGGATATTATACCGCTTGATAAATCTAGTTTGCGAACTATTCTATTTTTACTGTCGACTATGTATAGCATATTGTTTCTCTCAGCCAACCCTCTTGGATTGCTAAACCTGGCATCCAACCTTGCCCCCTCTGCAAGTCCTTCAGTCTCACACCTTCCTGCAAACATGGTCGTTTGCCAGATCCTTTCACCATTGCTCTGAGTTGTCAAGTTGATAAGGCGTAAGCAGTGGTTGTTGAAATCAGATACAACATACCCACTACTGATTTGAGAAAACCCACGTACACCATCAAAGAGGGCATTTCTTCCTGTCCCTTCTTGATATCCAGTTTGACTGAAATTTCCAGCAACGAATTGTGTAGAGGTCGGAACTGATAGAGAGCAGGTGAGCACAGCCGAAAACAGTCCAAAAATGAGAAGATCTAAATCGTCTTTGTCATGAGCGATAAAATGTACTATCGGATTAGGCAAATTTATATCACGTAAAGTCGTCATCTGTCCAAATTCAACTTTATCACTACAAAATAGGAGAGCTGAGTTAGGTGAATCACTGAGCTGATTACAAAATAGCAGAAACTCTACGCTAACTTTGTCAATAAAAACAAGTTGGGTTTTTTGAAATCTTTCCATGTTCCAAAATGCTTGATTGTCAAAGTGAATGTATTAAGCACTGTGCCTAAGTTCTCTATCAAAAACTTTGGCTCAGCGCGAAAGAAGGCATTCATTGTGCATGTCAGGTGTCTCTCGGATAGATGAATGATCCAGTTAATTGAAGAATAAAACAAACTGGTAACAAGAAATACAAAGTTCAATGTATAAACGTACGAGCCTCAATTATTTATTATCATAAAAAAAGACATGAACCAGTGGAAAGCCACTAACTCTCTGTGACAGCAATGCATGTCCTGCAGTTGAGGTGATGGCTGAAGCCCTTTCAGTTTGGTTGACACGCTAAGCCAAGTCACATGAGTTGCTTTTGTATTTTTTTTTTATAAATGAGAAAACAGTCAGCTGTTCTCATTTAGCAAAAAAATATTATGCTTTTGATGAATTTATAATAAAGATAACTTTGTTGGTGCCCAAAATGCTAAACAATAAAACAAAAGTTTAGTTACTGACATTTGCTATTAACATAATGGATAATAAATAAAAAAAAATGATCATTGCCTAAAGAATTTCAATGGCTTATTTCATTAGTATATATTGTATTAGTGATCATGACTGTGCTGAAATTAATGGAGTGTTAATTTCTGATGAAATAAGAATGTTTTCACAGCGCAACCATTTATAACCTTAAAAGTGTATAAAGACTTCTCACATCACCCGAGAAAGTCCAGAGCTGTATTTCATCAATAGATGCAAAAATGTATAATCTAGTGTAGGCATAAGTTTCAACTGTAATTTGATTGAACTAATAACATGTAGCAGTTGCACTTTCCAATGTTAAACAGCTAAAAATGCTAGTTACAATTTTATAAAGTCAGTAGTTTTATACAGTTAACAATATCATAAGACTATGTAATACAATTTTATACAATTAGTAACCTTAATCGATTGCTTATACACTTTCTGCAATACTTCCTAACTGAAATCAGCGTTTTAAGTTGGTGAGTTTGTACAACCAAGCATGTGGGAATATACCCAATCAGACATTTGCACTAAGCTATCTATTCCTAGCCCTGTTCAAACACTGGAGATGTGTGGTACTTGCCATATTCAAGTGAATAGAAAAACAGGCATACAGTTTACAACTTCTTAAAGGTTAGTACCTGCTGGTCTGATGAGCTGTTTGCATAAGTAAAACTAGTAGGAGTACTTGCTCCATCCTGAAGTGATTTCTGTAGGCTCAATTTGAAATCCTATCTTTGCGCCAGAGTTTGAGTGAGTGATACTGACGACACAGCTGAGCAGATGTTGGTATGTGAGCTAAACTGTTAACCTTTTCATCAATGATATACGTAGACTCAAAGTTGAGACCATCGTTGTCATGTAGAGATTAATGAGGCAGAAAAGAGTGCTAAATCAGACGTGTGCCTTAAAATATCCCAATGACACGCTTTCGGAAACAAAGTGAAAGATTATAGTACTTTATTACTCATTCTAACATTAGTGGTTGAGTCATAATAAACATTCACTCAGCCATCACTAATGCCCCTATGTAAATGTTTATAATGTTAGCATACTAGTCTCAATGAATTATGGTCATATACATGTTGTCTTTACTGCTGTGTGATTTTAAATCCCTAAGGGAGAGCATATAGGTTTGAAAAACTAGCAAGTGTTGTTCTGCGAACGTTGGTGATTCAAAGGACTTCTCTACACTTCTTTAAAAGCACTAGAATTACCTTTTTGGGTGTTAGTAAGAGTATTCTCGACCTGTTCGTCGAACAAAATGCAAAAAGTAATAGGTGTTCGTAATTCAATACGTCGCGTATGCAACAGAACATCAGTTTAGGACAACATAAATATTCAATGAAATGTTATAGTTTACCAAACAAATCATGAAAAAGATAACTCCCAATTTTTAAAATGATGAAGAAAACAATCAAACTTGAACTGCTATAAACTGGGATAGTTTGTAAAGCTGCCCTTCAATTTAGTAAATTTTGAACACTTGCAATTTCTTTGAAATATTTATCAAGGATAAAAAACCAGTCTATAAAAATGAAAAAAGCAACTCGCTTGTTATTATTCATTTAGTGTTCAGTTTCATTCGTGACCTACGAACAATATAGATATATAAGTAAATACTCGTTGATTTATTCAGTGAGCTACTTTTTGTTGACCCACGAGTTCCAAACAAAATGATTTATTGATTAAATTTATTGTCGGTCTTGATTATTTTTATTGCAATGTGTTCATCGAACAGAGGTTGCGAATACTCTTAAGGCTCAAACACACTGGAAGAGAAACATGCGCGGCGCGGCAATTTGACCACCAACAAAGCCGCCTGCCGCTGCGGCGTCAAAGCACACTGGTGAACGCCGCTAGCGATTGCAGCCGGAGTTATCTACTCCCAAAGTGCAGATAACTTTTGTTATAAACTAGACACTGCATTCATTTACTTTATAACATGTGTGTGATATATCATAAATGCAAGGTATTTGGTGAGCTTCATTTATTAGCACCTCAATATTACACATTATGAATTGAAGTATGAATAGTAGTTTAATAATAGTAGTTTATTCATTTTTTATAATGAACAATAATAATCTATATTATTATTGCGTTAGAACAACTACAACAACTTCTCTAATACTTAACAATAAAAAAATTAGCTCGCTATCATAAAAGTTACCAAGTTACTGACCAATCAGCGTGTTTGCCGCAGCGAAATATCAAACATGCTTAATATCTTGAGCGTCTATATATTTTTTGACACGCGGCATGCCGCGGCAGATTCGCTGGCGAATTTTGCGCTTGCCGCTTCCAGTGTGTTTGAGCCTTTAGTCCATGCCTCCAAACAATCAGTGACTACAGGTTCGTGATGGAACAACTAAGCAACTCTCCGAAGTTTTATAGCCAACTCTATTGATCTCCACTGGTCAAATTTCCCTCCAAGCGTCACAGGGACGAATCTACATTACCAATCTCCTCACACGCTAACAAGTACCCATCAGGCAACTAGCTAGACAAATGACAAAGTGTGTTGCACAAAAGCGACAGTTCTGCTTACTCAAGCTCTAAAGACAGTCTAGCAAATAAGACTGCTTAATCATTCAATAAAGTGGCAAGCAAAACCAGGCCATGTAAACAAAACCAGGCCATGTAAAAAAACCAGGCCATGTAAACAAAACTGTTTCAGTATGTTTTTTGCATTTGATCAGAGACCAATCAGATCAGACTATTTATTTTAGTTGAATACCCTCAAAACAGAGTGTTCCACAAATGTAATATAGTATTTTCCACTCAGCCAAGGTACATGCTGGTTGGGCTCAAAGTTAAAGGCGACAAAGTCCTTTAATTTAATTAAGGTATCAGGCTGTAAGTATTCTAGGAAATCTAAGAGTAATAAACCCCTATGGCTGCAACCCTGGTCCTTAGGCCTTGTTGATTACTTCTCCCCCCACCCCCAATAAAAAATTGAGCCCATCCTTTATCAGAATCAATTCTTAAGTATAAAACTTAACTCTCCTACATAACCTAACCAAAGCCTTGAACTTGTATAGTGGTTGCATAGCTTCATTACAGGTTATATAAGAGCTAAACCAGTTCGGAGTAACCCCAGTTCGGAGTAACTCCGGCCCGGTATAGGCCCCTGGGGTCTGTATATGTAGCTGCAAGTAATTATACTGAATCTGGTTTAATATCCCGTAAGTCAATGTGGAGTCAATGGGTCCCAACATTTGTTAGCAAATGGATGAGACATCAAGACAAACAACATCAGCTGGGAATCATGGGTTACGAAACCTCGACTACCTTGTAAGGAGTTAAGACTTCCTCTCTCTGTGCTTGTTTGAAGTCACCGTAAAGAAACTGCACCATGCGCCCGTTGTTCATTGGATGTCTTTGTTGATGCTAGATTGTCGTGTTGTATTTTTTTTGCAGTTATATACGGTTGTATGTAATTGGCCCATCTCTTATATGGCGATGGGTATTTCTATCAACCTCCGATAAAAAAAAATAGCAGTTCTTGTGTTGTTAGAGAGAACTTACTGTGCTGTGAATTGGACTTGTAATAATTTTTGCTTGATAAGATGGATAATAAAGTTATATTATTATTTATACTACCTTGCATGATTTGTCTGAGTCAAAGACTCTGTCACTTGCTGTTAATTTTAAAGTAAACCCAGTTGGGAGTTATGCCTATTCTGTATTACTTCAAGTTTTTCCTGCATGAAATAGTCCTCATGGGACCTGAAGAAGTAGCTAAATACAAATGGCGTTTGATCGCACAGTTGCAATTGTGTCTGTAGTAGGTGTGCAAAACTATTACAGTATACCATCTTTAGAGGGAGTGTTTTTAAAAACGACATGAAACTACTTTTCTGCGCTGTAGAAACTTGAGCTAAGTGTAGTCACTACACTGCAAAAAATCTCTGAAGTTCAGCACTGCCGGCAAGAGTAAACCAGGGTCAGGTGCCATATATCAAGATTGGAGTAACAATAATGGGAGGGAGGAGGGGGGAATTTAAGAAGGTGTATACAAAAGGAAAAAGCAGGGTATCTATGAAAACAAACAAATCTCTGCTAACGATCATTTATCGACTCGATTTGTATTGGTCAATTATCCAACTTTTACTTAGTGCTATTTTTCATTTTAGGATCCTTCAAATTTGTGGTTGCCTCAACATTCTAGCTATAACCAATTGCTTTATCACTAGATGTAGCATCAAACTTTATGTTGAAAACCATTAGTTTCTTTCGAGACATAGTCAAATGGTAAAAACAGCAGTTACAGAACTGTAGTGTGTTTGATTTTGGTGAAAAGTATAGTAAGCACCAACGACGGCCAGCAATGTAGAACAGAGATTTAACAAAAATTACGGGCATCAACCCAAAGTTTGTACCCAGCAAACTGGTCATCTACTATCTTGTTGTCTCACTTCAGCTTTTTACACTCCAACTGCTCATATAACTTACGTGGCTTGTGAACTTTCATAAAAATTGCTTTTTACGTGCCGATAGCCAGCATTAATAGCTGGGATTGCTTAAATCTGCTGATATGCAGTGAGATGATGATTAAAATATGATTAAAAAATAAACAAATGCATAGTAATGTTATTTGGGTATGGGAATTTACCGAATGCTGTCAACAAACCTGAAAAGAGCCAGATTCAAAAACAATTTCGATTCATTCGTTCTCATCTGCGTAATAATCATTACAAGCAACACACCCTGATATATATGACTGTGGCTGCAACATATCACCCTAGAATCAGCCACCTTCTACAGCAAATTGGTGACGATGAAGACTTGAGGTCTTAACAGGTTTTTGTTGTAGAAGTAATCCAGTAAAAAGAGATGTACTCATTTTCCCAGCAAAAACTATGCAGCTAATTAAATAGTAAAAAATCTCCTTGAATATAAAATGAACAGCAAGCAGCTTGTGGCACAGCCAACAACACCTCTCTTGAAGAGGTAATGCAGAGTTGGTCAGACATGCAGGGTGCAACAGAGAAGTTGCTCACAACTGTACAATTAATGAGCTCACAGAGTTTAGGTAATAAACATGATTATTGTCCACATATCCATGCTTTAAACAGGTAAAAACAATAAACAGTTTGTCTGCTCTGGTATTACGTATTTAATAAAAGGAGTGACTAAAGACTAGATGACTAAGATAGGGATCAATGACTAAGATAAAAGATCTAATAGATTATTAAAGCTTAGAAGTTATTGTAAATGAACCAAGTGTTGCAGTGGCTTGTGAAAAAATTAGAGAGACGATGCATCCTAAATATATACTAAATTTTTTCTTAGTACCTTACCATCTTTAGTTTGTGAATTAAAGGTAAATTGAAACCACGGCGTTACAAGGAAGTCTTCCAATAACTTTTTAGACAGCAGGTATATACTCTCTCAGCCTAGTGGAAATAGGGAACCCTGAATGCGGACAAATATATACACACAGATCTTTTCCACTTTTATTATATAGATTAGCAAATGGTGTGCACAATGAATCAATCTTACAAAAACCATGCAGTCAGTTATTATTGAGTATGAAAGGCAGGCTGAGATGGCAAAGTTCCAAGAACCTAATATTGTAATGGATTCCGGTCTGTTACCACGGACATCCACTAATCTCGAGTATTCTACCTCTCTCCAGAGGGGACACTGTGCTGACCGACAGTGACAACTGTGCAGGGCAACCGAATTACCCGGTAAGGCAAGAGCCCATGGCTCAAACAAACAGTACCGTGTAGTGCTTGTAATAATGGTTTTATTCTCTAAGCTGTCCTGAGGGTAATTATTCCTCTAGGGTTTAGCAATATAAGAGCATATGCCATGGCAACATTGTAGTGAATGCAAAGAGTACTACAGTGTGCTCTCCTTTTATAGGAGAGCTGATAAGCACAAAACATATAACAATCAATACACAGGAAGCAGATTAGCCAATACAATTGATTATATAAATAACAAGCCAATCAACTATGCAGTATGGTTAATTAAGGGAGGTGCCAAGTAGCTAAGGGCG
The DNA here is from genome assembly GCA_945261195.1 of Cryptosula pallasiana. Lineage (NCBI taxonomy): Eukaryota > Metazoa > Bryozoa > Gymnolaemata > Cheilostomatida > Cryptosulidae > Cryptosula > Cryptosula pallasiana. The sequence continues at coordinate 5,203,189 of OX183140.1, forward strand.
GAGTCCTTTCTCCTTATTGTCCAATCAGTAGTCCTGCAAGGCTCCCAGGCTGTATATAGAGTTGGGTCCATGGAGTTGGTAATCTAAGGGTAGGTACTTCCTGTTCTCGACCTTGACTAAGCTCCTACACACTTTTGAGGATCCTCATCTATGTCGGCCATCTTGTGCCGGCCCAGTACAGCTATACCGGGTCGGTAGGGGTCACTACCGGCCCTGCAGGGGTCACTACCGGCCCTGCTCACTATGCCACCGGCACAGTAGGACTTTCCACCCAACAGCTGTTAACCGAACGCTGTGGGTAAAAGTCTAGCGCATTGTCTCGCAAAGTTCTAGAGTAAATGACCTGTTCACTACTAGTGTGCATCAAAATCTACCACAATATCTAGCATTATATCTAGTAATCATGACGCATCACACCCATTTGTGCTGAAACGCTCATTGGTGGTACATTTAAATGATTAATATAATGATTCCATGATAAAGTGTAGAAAGTACCAGAGTCTATTCTTTTATTTTGGTATCCTTAAACATGAATGATCATTTTGCATGACCAATAAGACTGTTTAGTTTACATCACCAGGAACTAACCAATAACACTAAGGCTATACTACCAAAAGTTATGCAACGTCAGAAAGAAAATGTTCAAACTAGTTTGCAGATCGTAATGAATACCCTAACAAGTTTTTTATTGTTGCATGAAATGGTTTATTTGTAGATGCATAGAAGAAAAAGGCAGCTCATCAGCTGATGCAGTCAAGTTTCCTTTCAACATAGAGTAAACTCTGCCATTACTAGAACAATGTAGAAAACCAATTACCTACATGTAAATAAAACATATAAATTTATTGTTTACTTTTGCACTTTATACATCAGTTGTAACTTTTTACAATGCAACAAATAGCAAGCTTCTTAGTCAAAACACTGCAATGTGTAAGCTGATGTACCAAAAATAAAAGATTACTAAATAATAGTTTACTAAATAAAGCGTTTGACTGACAAAGCCAAGCAGTGGAATTTGAAGTCAGTAAACAATAAATTTACGACAATTCCAATGCAAATAGCTATGATAATGGTCCTTAGGCTTTTAAACCTGTGTACTAATGCTACACCCTCAGGCTGTTTCGAAAAACCGTCACTGCAATTGAGTATTTAGAATTAAACTGAGCCTCATCTTCAGAATCAACTGGACCAATATAGCTAACAGTGTCAGCTATGCTACCTGTATCAGAGAAATCACCATAGTATGCTGATATATCTTTTATAGACTCGCACACTCCCTCAAATGCAATCATTAGTGGCAATGGCAATGGAGTAGAATGGACCATCTGTTCCGTTTGTAGTTGTTGTTCTGGTGTTACGTCAGAGTTGTTGACATTGGTGTCTTGTGTTGGCTTTCTATGGAAGTGCCTTCTATGTTTTACAGCAACCAACACCAATGCAATCAGAATTATCACCAGAACTGGAGCCAACACCATGACTGCAACTAAAAAGTATTGCTCTGGTCATATATGCAGATAAAGAAAGTGAGAATGGCTATGGCCACCAAAAAGTGAATCAAAAGATGATGAGTGTTTCAAAATTAGTATTTTTACAAAGTCAATCTAAATTTTATAGAGCTATGCTTAGTAAGAAACATATATAGTTTTACCTACTGTTGAATTTGTAGTAGGGGCTTCAACTTGTGTTGTAGTTCTAGTGAGAGTTGTATCTTCTTTCGGAGTTGTAGAGAGAGTTGTATTTTTTTTTGTAGTTGCAGCTGGCGTTGTATCTTGTGCTGTAGTTGTAGAGGGCATTGTAGCTTGTGCTGTAGGTGTAGAGTGTAGATCTTGGTCTGTGAAGAGCATTTCAATTTGCTTAATAGGTGTTTTGATATGCTCATCATTCTATGGAACCAAGAAACTCCTAAATCGACGACAATAAATTGTTGATTCAAAGAACATAACGACTTCTATTCATCATGAGGACTGTTTTTCTTTAGATACAGCTGAATTTGATTTTCATGGTAGAGGTATTAATCTTTGAGTTAACATAAAAATTGTCAGCAAAAAATCGTTTAGTCACTAGTACATAGTCAATTGAAACTTATGAAGGGATAATTATATAAGTTCTTTCAATATGTTTAATATTGTAACGGTTTTCCACGTATATAGGGAGTAACGGTTACAGGTACTTGCAAGAGTGCTGTTTATGCTGGCTTGTTTTTGCTTTACGTGGTCGCGTGGCAACAGAAATGACAAGGCAGTTTAGTCTATCCTGATACGGGATAGGATTGGATGCTGCTACTAGAGCAGGCACAACTGTGTATGAGGCAACCGGCCACACAGATCTCACAATGTTGATGGTAACAACAATGACTTTATTGTTACTTCACAAATCAATAGTGTTAACGATACGCACGTAAATGAATACTTGCACAAGTACAGAATAAACGGTATGATTATGGGCAAGGATTAACAGTCCACTTGCTAGTCTCTCCTGAGTCTCTGTGTGTTCAAGCGTCTTCCTCTAGCGCTTACCAAGAACTGAACTAAAACTGAGCTGCTGGGCTTCATGCAGGTCTATTTATACAAGTCAACAAATCAAGCAAGCGTATAAATATATGATTGGATAAAATAACTACCCCCAGCAAGGTACAAAAAAAGCAATAACAAGCTGGCAGCTAAATAATGAGTCATGATATTGTAATGGTTTTTCCGGAGTGTTAAGAGGAGTAACGGTTACTGGTATTGTAAGATGCTATTTGATACTGGCTGACTCTGTGATTCAGTGGTAGCTGTGGCTCAGAGTGTCAAGGCCAAGGTGTCTCTCTTACACGGAGAGGACAGAATGCTGCTGGTTAGCAGGCACAACAATATTTGGCAAAAGGCCAAACAGATTCCACCACGTTGACAGTGATAGCAATAACTTTATTACTACACACTCTAAACAATGCACAAAATTGTTACTAAGTATAAGCGTAAAAGTAGCTGTATTGTCTCTGGATACTGGTCGAGTATATGGAGCTAGGCGTCTGGCAGTATAGTCCTTTAGCTGGTCGTTGCTACTAGGGTCCTAAGCGTCTTCTCTGATACGCCTTCCAAGAACCTCTTTCTTGTAGTATTGAACGATCTTCATCTGTCTCGGCTGTAACTGGCTAATATCACACTAGCTAAGACACGCGCTGTTCACTAGACAGTATCTCAACAATACTGAACAATAACTAAACAATAACTGCCCTGCTGGGCTAAGAGCAAGCGTTTATATAAGGGGTATAAAATCAGGAGGTATAAGAATAATATGATTGGTTAGTAACATGTAAACAAACTAGCGTGTGACACATGTCATTGTTAAATATATCTACTAGAGGCGGGAAAAGTCCTTCCTGCTGGCTTGAGCTGAGCGGTAGTGCAGCTGTACGGTTGAAAGCGTCCAAGCGTGCTCCAGTAGTAGTGGTTATATATATATGGGTGGTCTTGAGTATGTATAGGGTTGATTAGTATATTGATAGCGCCGGCTGCAGATGATGGCAGCCCTGTGCAATTCCATTACACAGGCCGCTTCAACAATCAAGTACTTCCGTATTGATAGTTAACAGGCACAGGGTGGCCTTATAATAGGAGGCGGTGATAAATAGGGGAGTATATAATTCTTGGATATGTATACGAGAGTCTCATAGAGGCCAGTGACTACAAAGCCCGTAGTCTAGAGGGTACATACAGAGTATGTCCCGGCGCACAAGACCATGTGCAAGAAGTACAGCTCCAAGAGACACATACGGAGTATGGCCCATAGCACAAAACCATGTGCGGAGTGTAACAAGGGAGTATATAAGAATAATATATACAGAGGAGTTTCAAAGAGACTGTCAACTACACACCGGTAGTCCAGAGGGTACATGTGGAACATGTCCCAGAGCACAATGCCATGTGCAAGAAAGTACGACTCCCAGAGGTGCATACGGAGTATGGCCCATAACACAATACCATGTGTGGAGTGTAATAGGGGAGAAGCTGCCAACCGGCAGTGGAGGGAGTAGATGGACGGTGTAGACACATTAGGGTAGTTTCCAAGAACAGGAGGGAGGTATGCCCTGCTTAGAACAGGCAGCCCCGTAGGGTGTGCTGGATGTCTTTCAGATGTCCAATCTCTATCTTCAGCAGTTCTGCTCTGGGTCTCATCGGATCAATCTCTGCTTCGGTAAGGGTACCAGACAGCACTCTAGCTCTCATCCTTTCTAGCTCGTCTTCCGAGTGTTGGATCTTTTCTCCTATGGATAGTGCCCAGCGGGCCCTGTCTTGAAGGAACTGTGATGTCAAGGTAGGCTCTGGAGCAGGCTCTGTGGACGGTGTGGAGGCTACCGTCACGGTGACATTCCTCACCACGCTAGAGGGTGCAGGAACAGGGGAGGAGAGGGGCGCAGTCTCGACTTTTCTAGTAGGGGCAGCTACGGTATGGGGCTTTCTTCTCACTTTCCTCTTGGGTATCCGGTATCCGTCTAACGGGATAGACATCAGCAGTGTAATGGTAGACCGCGATGTAGATGGTTCCACTTGGGTAGGAGCTGGAGGCAAGGGTTCTGTCTCTGCAGGAGTGGAGGGCACAGACGGGGTGATGGTGCCGGTCTGTGTAGGTTTACATGTACCAAACTCCTCAGACTGTGTCCAGTGCTGGTACCGACGGAAGGCGAGGAAACTTTCTCCGTCTACAGCGTAAATGTATCCCAATCTTTGGTAGTGATCTGTGTCTTCCGGTCCAGAACCTCGTTTCTTCTGGTGTCCATACACGCTGTCGCCTGAGCTGGAAGAGTACCGGCACTTGCAAAAGTACCGGACGAAGTGTTGGTGAACATGGACGGAGAGTTGTCGCATGTTCTTAGCCTGGAGGTGACACATGGGGCAGGTGCTCCGTCGAGCTTTCGTCAGCTGTTTCTGGATGGCTCGTTGGGTGGAGGGAGCTATCCACTGCAGCAGCCGGCGAGCGATAGGTGGCTTCTTTCCAGAAGCATGGGGAGCAGTGAACTCTTCAGATACCGTTCTGGTAGGGGGGGTGGCATGCCAACATCAACGAGTTGCACTACAGGAAGAACACACGGGGAAGAAGTACTAGCTTCTGTAGTAGTGGAGGCAGCAGATGACTTGGAGGCAGGTTTGGATGCCGGCTCAATCTTACGTCTGGTAGGTATGAGCTGCAGAAGGGGAACTTGTTCCGTTGACCCGGAACTGACTTTCCTCACTCTCGTGGGGGAACGGTCTGGCTTCTCCAGAGAAGAGCTGGTGGCCATAGCAGTAGCAAAGGCGTCCTGTCCAGATGAGTTGAACAGCAAGGACGCTCCTCTTCTTTTACTGGGGACAATCTTGCCCAACAATTGCATCTGTTCTCTGGTGACAGGAAAAGGCATACGGGTAGCACCATCTGTCTTTGCGGTGACTGTCACTGCACTGTGGCTAGGCCTCGTTGTGGAGGCGGTGGTAGAAGGAAGGGGATCCCAGACAGGAGAAGGTACAGAAAATACCTGTTGTGAGGTAAGCGTACGTCTAAGGAGGGATCCAGTGGCAGAGATAGGCAGCGACGGAAAGTCTGTATCCATCTGCTGTGAAAGCACAGGGACTCCAACGCTAAGGGATCCTTCGTCAAACTGTGGCTGGTGATCCATGCATCCATCTGGTCAGCAGAACGGAGAGGTGATAATTCGCTCCTCACTGAACGCTTAGGCTGCACCGACAGGGAAACCTTCTGTGTAGGTGGTGATCTCCTAGCGGGGTTTTTGGGTGGTAGCTGATCTGCAGCGTCGTCAATCTCCATCAGAAATCTCTCTTCTTCTTCTAACTGGAGAACAGCATCCTTAGCAGGTGAGATATCCTGTACATGATCCATGGTTGTAGAATAATTAACGGTGAAGTTAGCAGCGGTAAAAACACGTCCTATAACTTTAGAAAGTTGCAAAGCAATGGCGTTTCCCGCGCTCAACAGGCGGCGTCCTTGACTCATGCTTGGTTGAGTAACAGGCGGGGTCGGATGCCTCATAATGCACTGGCTAACGGGTAAAGTATTCAAGCACCCGTTCCTTTGGACTGGGGATGGATAGGAACTTAATTCTTCTTCATCATCCACTTCATACTGTTCTCTCTCTAACGGTGTCCATCTTGGGGGGTTGGCTACATCTCATTTAGGTTTAATATATTTTCTTTTTTGTACTAATCGTCCTGGCAATTTTCTGTCTGCGAATAATTGCATGATTGTACACTGGATGAACACATCTACTTTATTCACCGGGTAACGTACTCTCAATGGGTTTGTAATCTGCTCAGTGGTTGTGGGAATTTCTAGGCCTTCTATCTGTGACCAGTTGGGGAATATAGCAGCGACGACTGAGGTGTGTGCACTCTCTCTTATTTTACACAATTTACTTCTTGCTGTTTGTGGATCCACTCCCTTGGTTGTTATTGCAGCTGACTGGCTGTCATGTGTAGGCCGCTCAGCGCTTTCATCTGGTTGCTTCACTAGTAGGCTAGTGGACTGGTTCTCACTGTTATAAGGCCCTGGATTTGTCTCCTCTTGTCGTTGGGGCAACTCCCACACACTTTGGCTGTTTCTAACTAAACTACTTGGCCAATCTTCTTCAAAATTGCTGTGAGGGATTGGGGGACTGGTAGGCAACGGTTCTCCTGGCCGCTCCAGCTTAGACTCTCCCTGGCATTTCTTGGCTGCTCCTATCTTTGTTACTACCATCTCAGTATCCTGTGTAGTCACTTCAAGTGGGTTATCTCTCATGAACTCGATGTTTATTCCTTTTCCTTGTAGCCATCTGAGCGCCTCTGTCATACACAATGAGAGGTTGAAAAGGTCAGATGCAGGAATGGTGACGTTCTGGAGGTGATGTAGTGGGTAACTCCTACTCGAAGACTGTTGGGGATGGCTTAGCTGGTCAGTAGGAAGGTAACTTTGTGCGCTGACTTGGTACAAGTGGGGTGCATCTCCATTGAGGGGTAGCCGTTCAATGTGGGAGGTCCTATTGTTGTTCACAAGTCTGCTGCCTTCTCTATCTGTGCATTGCATTTGTCGTCCTGAGATTATTATGGCATGCTCACTGAACTTCAGACGACAGTTGTGATCAGTGAGAAAGGGCATACCTAATATAGCATCTTCACTGATTTGACTGACTACGAACGTGGCTGCTGTCCTTATCTCTCTCAACTGCAAGGCTGCTTTCACCGTTCCATAGAATGGAATTTGTGTTCCATCCGCCATGATTCCGTGTGACTCACTCATTTTTTTCTTCTTTTTTACTACTTCAGGCATACGGTTGAATACATGCTTCGACATCAAGTTTGTAGTGCAACCGGTGTCAACGAGAAGTGTGACTGGCTGTGTTTCCAACTTGCCGGTGAGCAAATAGCTTGTATTATACAGCCTCTCTATTTTCTGTTCCAGTGCACGGGTTGGCTGTACTTCAGTGGCACGAGGAGGTGGTGGTAGCACTCTTACTGGTGAATGCGTGGCGCACTCCATGGGTTGGCTAGCTGGTACTGCTACCGCTTGCTGCGCTTGGACAGGCTGAAACTTCAGGGGGCCGGCAATCTGCACCGGTGGTAAATTTAACAGCGAAGGTATGTGCTGCTCTCTCTGGATTCGTCTCTCTCTCTTTTTCGGTACCGGTTCTTCGATACTACTTGTAGGAAGTGGCTGTTCACCAGTAGGAGATGGCTCACTTCTTGCATAGTCCCTCTGGCAGCCGGCAGAAGTGGTAGGCAACTTGGCATGCCTTACTTCATCCCTCTTCTGCTCCTTTCGCAGGGGTGCCTTCTCTAAGGGGTGTGGCGACACAGGGGTCCGTCTTTCCATCTGCTTTTGTCCTTTACGCAGTGCCTCTCTGATAAAATCTGATAAGAGTAACGGAGCAGGATCACGTCTTTCTGGCTTCTTTACTTCTTTCTTCCACCTTCTCGCCTTATCGCAGGTAGCCGGTGTGGTAACTACTGCGGGCTATGCTCGTTTCCCGTCCTAGGAATCTCTCTGGGTGTAGCGACAGCTGGTTGTCTGGATGTACAAAATCTGCTGTAGTGTCCAGGCTGTCCACAGCTCCAACATGGGGAAGATGCAGAACGGGTTGTCGAGAGAGGTGACCACGCATTACCAGGCGTGGCAGGTGACACAGGCGATTGATGGTACACCGTACGTGGAGCCTGCATAGGAGGTTGAGGAGCAGGCTGCACCACAGGAGTAGGTGTGGGCACCGTCTGTTGCCACTGCCTCATCTGACGCATCTCAGTTGTCATCTCTTGCACTGTCTGTAACAGTCTGTTCAGGGTCTCCTCATGTGTAGGTGGCGGCTGGGGAACCGGATAGTGGTGCCTAGCCACTCGATAGGGATATTCCACTTCTCTAGGGGCCGGCGTAACTGCGGCAGCCGTCGGTGAATGATGGTAATGGGACATGGAAGGTTTACGGTACTCTTCATCATACTCGTCATCATCCTTTTCTTCTTCTTCTATAATCCGTACTCTGGATGGCTTGTTGTCGGTGTAAGCTCTTATCTGCAAGAACTCCGCTCCCGCACGAACAGCTTCTTCTAGGCTTCTGGGGTCCACTGCTAACAGGTGTCTCTGTAGATACGGGTGGCCCAGAGTGGTGGCAAACGTCTCTAGTACTAGACGTTCCACATGTCCATCTGGCAAGTCTCCGTACGCGACATGCACTAGTCTCTCAACCTCATTAGCATGCTCCTGTAATGAGGTCTTGGGAGCTTTCCTCAGCTGTGCAATTTTCTGCAGGGCCTCACGGCGTGTCAGGCCAAAGCGGGCACGGAGTGCGGTAAACACAGCTCTAAGTTTGTTGGGCTTTCCACAATCCAGGGCATCTTCTCTCAGGGCTTCTCTTACATGCAGCAAGGAGGCGTTGTCATCCCATCCGTTTGCTTCAGCTACTTCCAAAAAACGTCCAATGAAGTATGCTACGTCTCTGGTCCCATTAAACTTGGGTGATTTGAAGATCGGTGCCGGTGCACGGGGTTGTAACACTGCTCTCAAGGTGTCTGCTAGGCGGTCTAGAGCAGCCGCTTCAGGGTTACCAGCTGGCAATCTGCCTGCGCTCCTTGCTCGATGCGCCATACATGGGGTTGTCTGCCTATGCGCCAATAAGCGGAATGCACTCCACGCTGTAAGAGGATGCTGGAAGGGGGGAAACAGTATCCGTGAGGTGATAGGGGGGTAATCTATCAGATGCTGTTAGACAAAGGGGGCACCACTACTCAGGACAAAACGGGGGAAGGAGTAGTCGGTGAGTTTGGCCGTTAGCTTTTCTCACAATACCGGGGTGAGATCGTGCAACAATCCCACTGCTGCCACCAATGTAACGGTTTTCCCCATGTGTTAAGAGGAGTAACGGTTACTGGTACTGTAAGATGCTATTTGATACTGGCTGACTCTGTGATTCAGTGGTAGCTGTGGCTCAGAGTGTCAAGGCCAAGGTGTCTCTCTTACACGGAGAGGACAGAATGCCGCTGGTTAGCAGGCACAACAATATTTGGCAACTGGCCAAACAGATTCCACCAGGTTGACAGTGATAGCAATAACTTTATTACTACACACTCTAAACAATGCACAAAATTGTTACTAAGTATAAGCGTAAAAGTAGCTGTACTGTCTCTGGATACTGGTCGAGTATATGGAGCTAGGTGTCTGGCAGTATAGTCCTTTAGCTGGTCGTTGCTACTAGGGTCCTAAGCGTCTTCTCTGATACTCATTCCAAGAACCTCTTTCTTGTAGTATTGAACGATCTTCATCTGTCTCGGCTGTAACTGGCTAGTATCACACTAGCTAAGACACGCGCTGTTCACTAGAGAGTATCTCAACAATACTGAACAATAACTAAACAATAACTGCCCTGCTGGGCTAAGAGCAAGCGTTTATATAAGGGGTATAAAATCAGGAGGTATAAGAATAATATGATTGGTTAGTAACACATGTGTGACACACGCGTGTGACACATGTCATAGTTAAATATATCTACTAGAGGCGGGAAAAGTCCTTCCTGCTGGCTTGAGCTGAGCGGTAGTGCAGCTGTACGGTTGAAAGCGTCCAAGCATGCTCCAGTAGTAGTGGCTATATATATATGGGTGGTCTTGAGTATGTATAGGGTTGATTAGTATATCGATAGCGTCGGCTGCAGATGATGGCAGCCCTGTGCAATTCCATTACAATATGATAGAGATGTAAATAGAGTGTCACTAGTGGCGGGAATCCCCCTTCAAGCTTGGCTCAGGCGAGCTGCAGTTCAGCTGTACTCTGCATCCATAGGAGCGTAGTCATCAGTGGGTAGTCTTGAGTAAATATATACGTATAGGTGTAGCACCGGCCGATGATGAGAGGCTGCTCTGTGCAATTCCATTACAATATTAAACATGGATAAAATCTATAAATTTCAACTTGTACAAATGCCTCATTAGTTCAATTATTAAGGGCTCATCACATTTTCTATTTGTCGTTAACACCTGCTCGCTTATATATATATATATATATATATATATATATATATATATATATATATATATATATATATATATATATATATATATATATATATATATATATATATATATATATATATATATATATATATATATATATTCATTTGTATCGGTTAAACCACGTCCTGTACAAGTTTGATTGAATTATGGAATAAATTACTTCTTATGATTCAGCCTATAGAAAGGCTGGATGCTACCATTTTAATTGCATTTATTTTCTTGGTGTGTTACTGCATACAAATACCATACTCTACGCGGCTGCCTCCCTAGAACTCGGCATAACGCAAAAAAAATACAATTTGTCCGAGTCATGGTCTGTTTGCACACCAACAGAACTGACAGCAAACTGACCATTTGTCACTGACCCTACTGGTTGTGTCTTCTCTGGAGAGGAGCATAATACTCAAGACTAGTGGTATTTCAGAGAAACCAGGTTAAAATCCGCTACAATATTTTCACATACATGTACAATAAACTCTGCAAAATAAAAATAAACATCACATAAATAAACCAGCTATCTATATGTGTTAGTTCTTGGTTCGCCTTGGTCATTGATCCGCACTCATAAACTCCCATAATGCAACACAAAGCAACATTTTCAATCAAAACACAACAGAAAATAAACTGGTCTATCAAAAATACATGATTATCAAGTGGTAGCTGAATAAATAAATGAAACAAATAATTCACAAAAGCAAGCGGTAGGATTTGAATTTGTTTTGCAATAAAGTAGGGACACTTCATTTCAAATAGTTTAGATAATTGTGCATAGGCTTAAAGAAATAACTATTACCGTTACATATACAGGCTCTTGGAAAAAGTCATACTGACAACGGAGTATTTAAAATCGAGCTAAGGATGCTCTTCATAATTATATGGACCAATATAGCTAACAGTGTCAGCTGTGCTATCAGTTTCAGTCGAATTACCATAAAATACTGAAGTATCTTTTATAGATTCGTACACTCCCTCAACTACAATCATTGGTGGCATTGGTAATGGAGCAGAATGGGCCATCTGTTTCATTTTCAGTCGTTGTTCGGGTGCTACGTCAGAGTTGTTGACACTGGTGCTTTGTTTTGGGTTTCTACGAGTGTGCCTTATATGTTTTACAACAACCAACACCAATGCAATCAGTATTATCACCAGAACTGGAGCCAATACCATAACTGCAACTAAAAAGCATTGCTTTGGTCAAATATGCAGATAGAGAAAGTGAGAATAGCTATGTCTATCAGAAAGTGAATTAAAAGAAAATGAGTGTTTCAAAATCAGTGATTCTACAAACTCAATCTACTTTTTACAGAGCTGTTTAGTAAAAACCATTATCCAAAGTTTTACCTAGTGTTGAGTTTGTAGGAGGTGCTCCACTTTGTGTTGTAGTTCTAGTGGGAGCTGCATCTTTGTTCAGAGTTGTAGAGAGTTTTGTACTTTGTGTTTTTGTTGTAGCCTGTTTTGTAATTGTAGTGGGTGTTGTAGTTTGTTTTGTGGTGGTAGTGGGTGTTGTAGGCTGTTTTGTGGTGGTAGTGGGTGTTGTAGCCTGTGTTGTAGATGTAGTGGATGTTGCAGTCTGTGTTGTAGTTGTAGTGGGTGTTGCAACCTGCGTTTTAGTAGTAGTGGGTGTCGTAGCCAGTGTTGTAGTTGTAGTGAGTGTTATAGCCTGTGTTGTAGTTGCAGTGGGTGTTGCAAACTGCGTTGTAGTAGTAGTGGGTGTCGTAGCCAGTGTTGTAGTTGTAGTGGGTATAGTACTATGTCTTGTAGTTGTAGAGTTTAGGTCTCTGCCTGTAAAAAACATTTTAATTGGGTTAGCATACTTTTTTCATTGCTCACCATCTATAGATTATAAAAATTTTAAATAGACGTTAATCTGTTTATGATTCGAAGAAAAAAATTGTTTTAAAATGGCTTCAACTCATCATAGGGATTGTTTTTGTTTGGTTACAGCTGCACTTAGTTATCATGGTGAACTGTATGGTTTTTGAATCAGCATGAAAAGTTTGTTAAAAAAAGCGGTGAATACAAAATATCTTACGAAATGTATAAAACGCCGCAGTTTTAAAATCTAAGATTTTTAATTTGTGCAATCGCCTCAATAGTTCAGTTATTAAGGCCAGTTACAATTTTGTTTGTGGTTAGCAACTACTTGCTAGTAATAACAATAACTGCTTGCACCAGACTTACTTCCAGACAAGCTGGTGGGAAGAAGGGTGTACGGTAATGCTTTGATAGATCCATACTCCCCAATGTATATCACGTCATCCAAAACTGCAACACTGCGAGCATTACTTAGCTGACAACTTTCTATATCACCGTCTCGGTCTCCTTTCACCCCTGCAGTGAAATTTAGTCAGGATGTAAAAGTATTGAATGAAGAAAGTCAATCTAGTATCGATGTAATATTGTTGGAGATTTACATAGTAATTGAGTCATATCTGGCCTCCTCCCCACCCTTCCCCACCTACTCCTTGCACCCTCAGTAGCAGAGTTTACAGTACCGTCAGAACTCTTTCCCCTCGGTAGTTACCTAAATCCCCCTAAAAAAGGGATACAGGGTACCCCGGGCCTGTATCAACCCGGTATCACTCTATATAAACCTATAGTAACTACCCCGGGTCAGGACCCCGGGCCAGTATCCAAGATGACTGATCCAGAAAGCCTGTGCCCCTAGGAGTCAGAAAGCCTTAACTGCCTGGAGACCGGAGCCTCGCACCTACCAGGAACAGAGACTAGAAAGTGGAGCTTCCAAATAAGGAGTGGAAAAGTCCCACTACACCAAAAAGAGCGGGAAGCATAGCCAAGTGCTATCTCACCATGTGCATACATTCTTATTGGCTCGTTTTATTATTGTACTTTGTATCATGTCTTGTTATTTGTGAATATTTTATATTGAATTGTGTTATTGGCCACTCCTAATAAGGTGATGAGTTTTCCCCCTTATCTCCTATAAAAGGAGCAGCTGTGCACTGTGAGAGACAGTAGTTGTTTGGATAGTGCTAAATACCCTTTTATTGTGTTGCTAAATGGATTATGGAACAAAGTACTTACTCGATAAATCTCTGTGTGGTGTCTTTGGGTCATGGACCCAGTGCAAGTTGTTAAAGTCTATTCGGGATAGACCCCAAAGTGTGAAAAGAGAGGGAGAGGATACCGTTGTGTCGGTGATAGAGGACAAAAATCTATTACAATATGCACTGTAGCCTAAATATGTTAAACAGTATACAAAAAGCAAAGGCTCGTGCTATCTAAAATACCTTACCACTTGTACATTGGCTCACCATCAAGTTCACGGATGAGTGGCTACAGTTTAGTTTGGTAGCAAGTTCTCAATGTTGACTAAACTAAAAGTATTGATATGCTATATTTAAACCACCCACCTGTGCAGATACGTTGAATTTGTTCTGATTCCAGATCTAACAGTTTTATTGCGTGTTCGTCTGTCACAATAAACAGTTTATCATTCAATTTGGCTATACCAGTCAGATGATTGAATTTTGCGTCACTAAAATTGATTGTCCATGGCTGCTGACTTTCACTCACTCTTTCACCAGTACCTATAGTTTGCAGTATTTCAATTTCTGCAATGTGTAACACTGTTCTACTCCTGGTGGTTACATAGAAATCTCGTCCACTATTGCCCAAGACTAGTTGCTTTGGGTTGTAACTAGTTAAACGTTGAGTAACGCTGGATATCGTACCACTTGATAAATCTAGTTTGCGAACTATTCTGTTATCACTGTCGACTATGTATAGCATATTGTTTCTCTCAGCCAACCCTCTTGGATTTCTAAACCTGGCATCCAACCTTGGCCCATCTGCAAGTCCTCCAGTCTCACACTTTCCTGCATACATGGACGTTTGCCAGATTCTTGCACCATTGCTCTGAGTTGTCAAGTTGATAAGGCGTAAGCAGTGGTTGTTCGCATCAGATACAACATACCCACTACTGGTTTGAGCAAATCCCAGCACACGATTAAAAAGAGCATTTTTTCCTGTTCCTTCTCGATATCCACTTTGACTCCAATTTCCAGCTACAGCTTGTATAGGGGTTCGATCCAACCAAGAGCAAGTGAAAATAGCCGAAAACACTCCAAAAATGAGAGAAGTTGAATCGTTTTTGTCGTGGGCAATAAAAAGTATGATCGGGTCAGGCAGTTCTATATGTCGTAAAGTCGTCATTTGTTCAAATTCAACTTTATCACTACAAAATAGGAGAGACCCTATAAGAGCTGGGTTAGGTGAATCACTGAGTTGATTACAAAATAGGAAAAACTCTACACAAACTTTGTCAATGAAAACAAGTTGGATTTTTTGAAATCTTTCCATGTTCCAAAATGCTTGATTGTCAAAGTGAATAGCACTGTGCCTAAATTTTCAATCGAATATTTGGGCTCAGCTCGAGAGAAGGCATTCATTGTGCATTTTTGTTAGGTGTCTCTTGGATAGATGAATGACCGAGTTAATTGAAGAATAAAACAAACTGGTAACAAGAAATGCAAAGTTTAATGTAGAAACGCACAAACCTCAGTTATTTATTATCATAAAAAAGAAGTGCAGGTGGAAAACCACTAACTCTCTGTGACAGCAATGGATGTCCTGCAGTTGAGGTGATGGGTGAAGCCCTTCAAGTTTGGTAACACACTAAATCAAGTCACATGAATAACTTCTGTATTTTTTTTATAAATGAGAAAACAGTCAGCTGTTCTCATTTAGCAAAAACGTATTATGCTTTTGATGTTTATGTAATAAAGATAACTTTGTTGGTGCCCAAAATGCTAAACAATAAAACAAGAGTTTAGCTACTGACATTTGCTATTAACATAATGGGTAATAAATGAAAAAGATGATCATTGCCTAAGGAATTTCAATGGCTTATTCTGTTAGTATATATATATTGTATTAGTGATCATGATTGTTCTGAAATTAATGGAGTGTTAATTTCTGATGAAATAGTCATATTTTCACAGCGCAACAATTTATAACGTTAAAAGTGCATAAAGACTTCTCACATCACCTGAGTGAGTCCAGACTGTATTTCATCATTAGATGCAAAATTGTATAATCTAGTGTAGGCATAAGTTTCAGCTGTAATTCGATTGAACTAATAACATGTAGCAGTTGCTTTTTTCAATGTTAAACAGCTAAAAATGTTAGTTACAATTTTATAAAGTCAGCAGTTTTATACAATTAACAATATCATCTGACTAGCAATGTAACATAATTTTGATTGATTATACACAATACTGCATAACTGAAATCAGCGTTTTAAGTTGGTGAGTTTGTACAATCAAGCCTGTGGGAATTTACCCAATCAGACATTTGCACTAAACTATCTATTCCTAGCATTATTCAAAAGCTGTAGATGTGTGATACTTGCCATATTCAAGTGAATAGAAAAGAGGCATACAGTTTACAACTTCTTATAGGTCAGTACCTGCTGGTCTGCTGAGCTGTTTGCATAAGTAAAAGTAGTAGAAGTACTTGCTCCATCCTGAAGTGATTTCTGTAGATTCAATTTAAAATCCTATCTTTGCAACAGAGTTTGAGTGAGTGATACGGCGGACACAGCTGAGCAGATTTTTGTGCGTGAGCTAAACTGTTAACCTTTTCTCCAATCACAAGCGTAGACTCAAAGTTGAGAGCATTGTTGTCATAGAGATTAATGAGACAGAAAAGAGTGATAAATCAGAAGTGTGCCTTAAAATATCCAAATGACACGCTTTCGGAAACAAAGTGAAAGATTATAGTACTTTATTCCTTATTCTAACATTAGTGGTTGAGTCATACTAAACATTCACTCAGCCATCACTAATGCCCTATGTAAATGTTTATAATATTAGCATAGCAGTCTCAATGAATTATGGTAATATACATGTTGTCTTCACTGCTGTGTGATTTTAAATCCTTAAGGGAAAGCATAGAGGTTTGAAACACCAGCAAGAGTGTTTTTCTGCAAAAGTTGGTGATACTGTAGTGGATCGTGCCGATAAGGCTCCTACTACCATTCACTAACAACAGCCGTTCACAGCGCGCAGCTCGTGAAACAGCAAAGCAACACCTCTCTCCTAGAGGTAATGCAGGGTCTGTCAGACCTGCAGGGTACAACGGAGAAGTCGGTAACAACTTCACTACTAGTGAGCCCTCGGCTCAGACAAACTAGGTATAGTCTTAAGTAATAAAATACATTTATTGTCCACATATCACACTCTAGGGAGGCAATCGCCTGGAGAACATCACAACAGCAGCAGTAAGAGATATATACGGCACTGGGTTTTGTCTTTCTGTCTTCTTCACTTCTTTCTTCCACTTTTTTGCCTTATCGCAGGTAGCCGGTGTGGTAGCTACTGCGGGCGATACTCGTTTCCCGTCACTGGAACCTCTCTGGGTGTGGCGACAGCTGTTTGTGTGGACGAACAAAATCTACTATAGTGTCCAGGCTGTCCACAACTCCAACACTGGGGAGATGAAGAACGAGCTGTCGTAAGAGGTGACCTATAAGAAATTGTAAACTGTATGCCTCTTTTTCTATTCACTTGAATATGGCAAGTAGCACACATCTACAGCTTTTGAATAAGGCTAGGAATAGATAGTTTAGTGCAAAGGTCTGATTGGGTAAATTCCCACAGGCTTGGTTGTACAAACTCACCAACTTAAAACGCTGATTTCAGTTATGTAGTATTGTAGAAAGTGTATAAGCAATCGAGTAACAGTACTAATTATATAAAATTATGTTACATTGCTAGTCTTATGATATTGTTAATTTTATAAAATTATGTTACATTGCTAGTCTTATGATATTGTTAATTTTATAAAATTATGTTACATTGCTAGTCTTATGATATTGTTAATTGTATAAAATTGTGTTACATTGCTAGTCTTATGATATTGTTAATTGTATAAAATTGTGTTACATTGCTAGTCTTATGATATTGCCTAACTACAGCTGAAGTCGCTGCTGAAGCCCAACAATGAGAATGATGACTAAGGATGAACTCAAACGCAGCTTGAACATCGAAACTCTCAGTAATTTCAAACAGTGCTCGATTTTTCCTTGTGCTGATGTTGTTGAAAGATTCATTCCTCATCGATTTAATGGAAAAAAATCTGTCAAAAATTGTATCCGATGTATCTTGCAAAAAATGGAGAGAGAGAGGTGATGACACTTCTTTTACTGAACAGATACGTCGAAGAAGCTAAAAAACATACTTCGGCGGTGATGATTTATAAACAGAAATAAAAGGAGTTAACATTCTATTACATATCACGATGTTGTAATTCTCTTTTCATACAGTATACTGGCAAAAGCAGCCTTTTATAGACTGGTGACAGGAAGCGTATTGCATCATGTTGGTGCAACCAATAATACATAACAGGAAGTAATACAGCCAATCAGAATAACAATACATACAATGGTACACAGTATCAAAAGGGTAAGGCGCCTAGTGGCGACGAGTAAAGCTATAGGATTAAGTTTTCAGTCTAGTTTGCCTTGTAATCCAGGTAGTCGGAAAGTAAAGGTTGCCGAGTCCTAAATTAGTCCTCGGGCATCGATATAGTCTGCCTTTGGAACTCTGGCTATGGCGGCCATCTTGTTGCCAGCCCAGTATGTCACTGCAGAGCCAATAAAAGTCACTCCCAGGTCGGTAAAGGTCACTGCAGGGCCAGTAGGTAAAGCTACGGGGCCGGTATCACATCTGCAGGGTCCGTAAGGCAATTCGCCTGCTTCTATGTGATGGCTATTTGGTACATCACTTGGGGAGGCCTGTCTGACTAAATACTAGTGTCAGAGTCATCTCTAGGTTAAGGTATATATGTGCAAAACATGTGTGCTGCCAAAATCCACCACAATACGTAGGACTTCTCCACACGTTTCTGTGAGACACATTTAAAAGCACTAGAATCAATTTTTTTGGGTGTTGGTCTATGCCTCCAAACAATCAGTAATTACAGCTTCGTGATGGAACAACTAAGCACCTCTCCAAAGCTTTCTAGCAAGCTCTACTGATCTCCACTGGTCAGATCTCCCTCCAACCACCACAGGGACAAGCCTGCATTTGGAATCTCCTCACACGGTAACAAGTACCCTGTCAGGTAACTAGCTAGTCAAATGACCAAGTATGTTGCACAAAAGTGACAGTTCTGCTTACTCAAGTTCTAAAAGCATTCTAGCAAATGAGACTGCTCAATCATTTAATAAAGTGGCAAGCAAAACCAGGCCATGTAAAAAAAATGTTTCAGTAAGTTTTCTGCATTTGATCAGAGACCAATCAGATCAGACTATTTATTTTAGTTGAATACCCTCAAAACAGAGTGTTCCGCATATGTGATATGGTATTTTCTAGACTCAGCCAAGGCACATGCTGGTTGGCCCTGCTAATTCAATTAAGGTATCAGGCTCTAAGTATTTTAGGAAATCTCAGTGTAATAAGCCTCTGTGGCTACACCCCTGCCCTTAAGCCCTGCTGGTTGCTTCTATCCCCCCTCCCCCCTCCGCCCCCAAGTGCCCCATCCTTTATTATTTGAGGGATTCACTACAGGTTATATAAGCGCTAAACCAGTTCAGAGTAACTCCGGCCCGCCATAGGCCCCTGGGGTCTGTATATGTAGCTGCAAGTAAATGTACCGAATCTGGTTTATTATCCCCCCAAGTCAATGTGGAGTCAAGGGACCCCAACATTTGCTAGCAAATGGATTAGACATCAAGACAAAGAACACCAGCTGGGGACCACAGGTTAAGAAATCGCAACTACCTTGTAAGGAGTTGCGGTTTCTTAACCTGTGGTCCCCGGCTGGAGTTCAGACTTCCTCTCTCTGTGCTTGTTTGAAGTCACTGTAAAGAAACTGCACCATGCGCTCATTATTCATTGGATGTCCTTGTGGTTGCTAGATTGTCATGTTGTATTTTTTTGCAGTTACATACGGGTGTATGTAACTGATCCATCTCTTATATGGCGATGGGTATTTCTATCAACCTCCTATAAAAAATAGCAGGTTTTGTGTTGTTAGAGAACTTATTGTGCTGTGAAATGGACTTATACCAATTGTTATTGCTTGATAAGTTATGGATAATAAAGTTATATTATTATTTATATTACCTTGCATGTTTTGTCTGAGTCAAAGACTCTGTCACTTACTGTTAATTTTAAAGTAAACCCAGTTGGGAGTTATGCCTATTCTGTATTACTTCAAGTTTTTCCTGCATGAAATAGTCCTCATGGGACCTGAAGAAGTAGTTAAATACAAATGGCGTTTGATCACACAGTTGCAACTGTGTCTGTAATAGGTGTGCAAAACTATTACAGTATACCATCTTTAGAGGGAGTGTTTTTAATATTGACATGTAACTACTTTTTTGCGCAACAAAAACTTGAGCAAAGTGCAGTCACTACACTGCGAAAAACCTCTGAAGTTCAGCACTGCCGGCAAGAGTAAGTCAGGGTCAGGTGCCATATATCAAGATTAAAGTAACAATAATGGGAGGGAGGGGGGGGGATTTAAGATGGTGTATACGAAAGGAAAAAGCAGAGTATGAAAACAAACAAATCTCTGCTAACGATCATTTATTGACTCGATTTGTATTGGCCAATTATCCAACTTCTACTTAGTGCTATTTTTCATTTTACGATCCTTCAAATTTGTGGTTGCCTCAACATTCTAGCTATAACCAATTGCTTTATCACTAAATGTAGCATCACACTTAATGTTGAAAACCATTAGTTTCTTTCTAGACCTAGTCAAATGGTAAAAACAGCAGTTACAGAACTGCAGTGTTTGATTTTTGTGAAAAGTATAGTAAGCACCAACTACGGCCAGCAATGTAGAACAGAGATTTAACAAAAATTACGGGCATCAACCCAAAGTTTGTATCCAGCAAACTGGTCATCTACTATCTTATTATCTCACTTCAGCTTTTTACACTCCAACTGCTCGTATAACTTACGTGGCTTGTGAAACTTCACAAAAATTGCTTTTTACGTGCAAATAGCCAGCATTAATAGCTGCGATTGCTTAAATCTGCTGATATGCAGTGAGATGTTGATGATTAGAATATGATTAAAAAATTAACAAATGCATTGTAATGTTATTTCGGTATAGGAATTTACATAATGCTGTCAACAAACCTGAAAAGAGCCAGATTCAAAACCAATTTCGATTCATTCGTTCTCATCTGCGTAATAATCATTACAAGCAACACACCCTGATATGACTGTGGCTGCAACATATCACCCTAGAATCAGCCACCTTCTACAGCAAATTGGTGATGATGAAGACTTGAGGTCTTAACAGGTTTTTGTTGGCGAAGTGATCCAGTAAAAAGAGATGTACTCATTTTCCCAGCAAAAACTATGCAGCTATTAAAATAGTAAAAATTCTCATTGAATATAAAATGAACAGCAAGCAGCTTGTGGCATAGCCTACAACACCTCTCTCGAAGAGGTTCCGCAGAGTTGGTCAGACATGCAGGGTGCAAAGGAGAAGTTGCTCACAACTATACAATTAATAAGCTCACGGAGTTTAGGTAATAAACATGATTATTGCCCACATATCGATGCTCTAAAAAGGTAAAAACAATAAACAGTTTGTCTGCTCTGGTATTATCCATTTTATAAACGGAGTGACTAAAGACTAGATGAATAAGATAGGGATTAATGACTAAGATAAAAGATTTAATAGATTATTAAAGCTTAGAAGACATTGTAAATAAACCAAGTGTTTCAGCGGCTTGTGAAAAAATTAGAGAGACGATGCATCCTAAATATATAATGAATTTTTCCTTAGTACTTTAGCATTTTTGGTTTGTGAACTAAAGATAAATTGAAACCATGGCTTTACAAGGAAGTACTCGAATAAATTTTTTGGACAGTAGGTTTATACTCTCTCAGTCTAGTGGAAATAGGGAACCATGAATGTGGACAAATATATATACACACAGATCTTTTTCACTTTTGTTATATACGTTAGCACAACAAATAAATCGTAAAAATAACCATGCAGTCAGTTATTATTGAGCATGAGAGGCAGGCTGAGATGGCAAAGTTCCAAGAACCTACATTCACACTAGACGATTCTCGGCAATGCGATTATTGGGCGGAATCGAGAGTTGCTCTCCCGATTATTCACAAGAGTTTACACTTGTGATTTTTTGTGCCCGATATCGCATGGCCTTGACAGTTGTCAAGACACCAACTTTCATTGATAATTACGTAACATCAAATTATTATTAATAATAGTATAATATAGTTTATATTACCAGAGATTTCAATAAATTATACTATTTCTTCACTCATCCATAATAAGAAATAAATTACAAAAAATAATAAATAATTGTAAGTATTGTAAGGGACGCCGACAACATGGACACTCGTTGCCATAGCAACAAACATATGCCCACCACGAACAATCTCACAATACACAAGCTTATATATATCATTTTATATTTATCATTTATATATTCTAGATCGGTTTCCACGAAATTATTAATGTAAATATTTTTGCCACGTATGTAATCACAAGGCATGGCCTGTGAGCTCTTTTGTTCTATCCTTGTATTCAATAGCATGTAACATCCATAATAAATCAGAGTTAACCTGACTCTCAGAAGATCGATTCACTTCGTTGAGGAATAAGCACAAGTAGCAGAAGGAACTACCGCAACTTTGGCTCGCCGGACTACCAGAGCTTCGTCAAAAGAGTGCTTGACCAATTCGGCCTTCAACAATCACGACCGCCGCCGTCGACAACTTAGTCTCTCGCTTCCACTGACCAGTTGATCATAGTTAATTCGCCCTAAGGACGTCAACTGTAAGAGCAGAGTTCGCTAGTAGGAACTCATTACAAACAAAACTAGTTGGAAAGGGTCTTGCATATTACACTAGATAGTGGTTCGACCTTATAGTGGGAACTGTACCGGTGGGACAGCTACCAAGTAGTAACAAATTCCTGTACACTATTATGTATATTTAATTATATTAATAAATAAATGATAACAACTTTTTTCAATACAATTATTTATTATAATCACGGACCTGGTAGTTGTTTCTATTATATTGGTAATAATTGATACATCCACATTAATATTTTACTTGTAAACAAAGCCTGCAATTTGTCAGGGAAATATTAAAAAATAGTCTAAAATTGGTTAAATAATAATTATCAAGCAGTTGCAAGTTTTTTGAAAAGTATTAAATCGAGAAGCTGTGATGGGGAAGCTGATTGGTTAGAGAGGCCGATAATCGTAATGAACTCCAGCACTGCCCAATGAAAAAAATCTGCCACCGATTGTGAAATTGTTAAGATTGGACTGTTCACACCTCCGAGCCGATTTTAGGTTCCTCCCACTCGTATGAGAATCGCATGGTGTGAATGTAGCTTTATATTTAGTAATCATGACGCATCACATCCATGTGGGCTAAGACCTTCATTGGTGGTACATTTAAATGATTAATATAATGATTCCATGATAAAGTGCAGGAAGTACCAGAGTCTAATCTCTTATTTTGGTATCCTTAAACATGGATGATCATTTTGCATGACCAATGAGACCGTTTAGTTTTCATCACCATGAAATAATCAATACCACTAAGGCTATATTACCTAAAGTTATGCAATGCCAGAAAGAAAGGATATAAACCAATTTATAGAGTGCAATGAATACCCTAACAAGTTCTTATGGTTGCATGAATTAGTTTATTTGTAGATGCATAAAATAAAACAAAAAAGCAGCTCATCAACTGATGCAGTCAAGTTTCCTTTCAACATAGAGTAAACTCTGCCACTACTAAAACAATGTAGAAAACCAATTACCTACATGTAAATAAAACATACAAATTTATGGTTTACTTATACACATTATCCATCAGTTGTCACTTTTTACAATGCAACAATTAGCAAATTTCTTAGTCAAAACACATCAATATGTAAGTTGATTTATCAAAAATAAAAGATTACTAAATAATAGTTTACTAAATAAAGTGTTTGACTGACAAAGGCAAGCAGTGGAATTTGAATTGAGTAAACAATAAATTTACGACAATTCCAATGCAAATAGCTATGATAATGGTCCTTAGGCTTTTAAACCTGAGTACCACCTCTACACCCTCAGGCTGTTTCAAAAAACCGTCACCGCAACAGAGCGTTCAGAATTAAACTGAGCTTACTCTTCAGAATCAACT
Organism: Cryptosula pallasiana; assembly: GCA_945261195.1. Lineage (NCBI taxonomy): Eukaryota > Metazoa > Bryozoa > Gymnolaemata > Cheilostomatida > Cryptosulidae > Cryptosula > Cryptosula pallasiana. Next base: position 5,226,862 of record OX183140.1, read on the forward strand.
GGACCAATATAGCTAACCGTGTCAGCTGTGCTAAATGGACCAATATAGCTAACAGTGTCAGCTATGCTACCTGTATCAGAGAAATCACCATAGTATACTGACATATCTTTTATAGACTCATATACTCCCTCAAATACAATCAATGGTGGCATTGGTAATGGAGTAGAATGGGCCGCCTGTTCCGTTTGCATTTGTTGTTCTTGTGTTACGTCAGAGTTGTTGACATTGGTGCCTTGTTTTGGGCTTCTACGAGAGTGCCTTATGTGTTTTACAACAACGAACACCAATGCAATCAGAGTTATCACCAGAACTGGAACCAATACCATAACTGCAACTAAAAAGCATTGCTCTGGTCATATATGCAGATAAAGAAAGTGGGAATGGCTATGTCTATCAGAAAGTAAATTAAAAGAAAATGAGTGTTTCAACGTCAGTGTTTCTACAAAAGCAATCTACTTTTTATAGAGCTATGCTTAGTGAAAAACATAAAGTTTTACCTTGTGTTGAATTTGTAGTAAGGGCTTCACCTTGTGTTGTAGTTCTAGTGAGAGTTGCATCTTGTTTCGAAGTTGTAGAGAGAGTTGTATCTTTTGTTGTAGTTGCAGCTGGCGTTGTGTCTTGTGCTGTAGGTGTAGAGGGCATTGTAGCTTGTGCTGTAGTTGTAGAATGTAGATCTTGGCCTGTGAAGAGCATTTTAATTTGCTTAATAAGTATTTTGATATGCTCATCATTCTATGGAACCAAGAAACTTTTAAACTGACGACAATATACTGTTGATTCAAATTGACATAATGACTTCTATTCATCATGAGGATTGTTTTTCTTTAGATACAGCTGAATTTGATTTTCATGGTGGAGGTATCAATCTTTGAGTCAACATAATGATCGTCAGCAAAAAATCGTTCAGTCACTGGCACATAGTCAATTGCAACTAATGAAGGGATAATTATATGAGATCTTTCAATATGTTTAAAATTTTACAGGGGTGAAATCTATAATTTTGTGCTTGTGCAAATGCCTCACTAGTTCAATTATTAAGGGCTCATCACATTTTCTATTTGTCGTTAACACCTGCTCGCTTATATATACATGCAATTGTTCAATGACCATGACAATGTAAAATCAACACTATGTGAACGTTGTCGCTCCTAAACCGTAGGAGCTATACCAAGTTTTCTTGACCAAAAACTTTTAATTTCTTAAATAAAACACATGCAATAGTATCGTGCTACCCCAGATTTTGACAAGTTTAAATTTACTAATAATTAACTTTTGTCTCACGGTGAGTCAGCATTTAATTTATCGAACCATAATTGACTTTTCAAAGACTAGTGCAGGCTGCCTTGAGTAATCTTCAGTACTGATCAGTGCAGCTGACATAATATCAATTTGAATAGTTTGTAAGAGATACGGTAAAAAATTCTCATGTTAAAAAAAAGCCAGGCACAGAGGTGCCCTATGTGCCTCTGTGCAGCATGTGCAATAGAAATTAAGTTTCAACGAAGACCATAAGGAGTCTAAGATCATAAGGTGTTTTTAAATTGGGTGTTTTGATGCCAAAGTCCGTGCCATTGATGCACTGTCATTGAGAGCTTGCTAATGTGTTTTCAAATAATATTTAATGTAAAAAAAATGAAACATGTTATTCTATAACATAATCATATTTAACAGCAGCTCATGCAACGCCATTTCAATACACAAACTGCTGGTCTCAGCATATTTTCTAGTGAGTGAACACAGAAAGATGAACGTACTTCTAAACTGTGTAGTAGGACGAAGGGTGTACGGTAAGGCTTTGATATATCCATACTCCCCAATGTACACCACGTTGTCTAATACCGCAAGGTTGCGAGCATTATTTAGCTGACAACTTTCTATATCACCGGTTTGACCTCCTTTCAACCCTTTAGCAAATATACACATTTCCTTATTGTTTCTTCAATTTAAAATAATGTAGGAAAATGGAATAAACAAAAATCAAACTAGCATCTATAAGATATACGCAAAAGGTTGCATAAACTAAACAAAGTACAAAATACGAATGTTCGTGTCATTTCAAATACACTTGTAAGTTCCAACTTAATTTTACAATCAATTTGACAGATGAGGAGTTACAGTTTAGTTTGGTAGCAAGTTCTCAATGTGAATGAGACTGAAGTTATTGATATCTTGTATTTAGGCCACCCACCTGAGCAGATAAGTTGAACTTGCTTTGATTCAAGATCTAACAGTTTTATTGCGTGTTCGTCTGTCACTAAAAACAACTTATCACTCAACTTGGCTATACCAGTCACATAATTGAATATTGCGTCACTAAAATTGGCTTTCTTTTGTTGCTGACCTTCTCTCACAATCTCACCAGTACCTATCGTTTGCAGTATTTCAATTTGTGCAATGTGTAACACTGTCCTACTTCTTGTGGTTACGTAGAAATCTTGTTCACTATCACCCAAAACAAGTTGCTTTGGGTTGTAATCATTTAGACGCTGAGTAAGGCTAGTTATCATACCAGTTGACAAGTCTAGTTGGCGAACTATTCTCTTTTCACTGTCAACTATGTACAGCATATTGTTTCTCTCGACCAACCCGCGAGGATCTTTAAACCTGGCATCCAACCTTGGCCCATCTGTAAATCCTCCAGTCTCACAATTTCCTGCATACATGGACGTTTGCCAGATCCTTTCACCATTGCTCTGAATTGTCAAGTTGATAAGGCGTAAGCAGTGATTGTTCGCATCAGATACAACATACCCACTACTGGTTTGAGCGAATCCCAGCACACGATTAAAAAGAGCATTATTTCCTGTTCCTTCTCGATATCCACTCTGACTCCAGTTTCCCGCTAGAAGTTGTATAGGGGTTCGATCTAACCGAGAGCAGGTGAAAATAGCCGAAAACACTCCAAAAATGAGAGAAGTTGAATCATTTTTGTCTTGAGCAATGAAAAGTATGATTGGGTCAGGCACTTGTATATTTCGTAAAGCAGTAATTTGTCCAAATTCAACTTTATTACTACAAAATGGAGAAACTCTACAAAAGCTGGAGTAGGTGAATCACCGAGTTGATTACAAAGTCAATCAAACTGGTAACAAAAAATGCAATGCTCTAAATGTAAACACACGAAAATCAGTTTTCATAAAAAAAATGTATGTTGTAATGCAAAAAGCACTGGTTACATGAGTCAGCAACGGTTGCTCCGCAGCTAAAATAGTGAAGCACATTCAGCCTGCTTGTTACACTGAATTGCGTCATTTGAATAGTTTACATTTTTGTTTTGGTAATCTTGAGAAAACAATCACCTATTCTCATATGGTAGAGAACTATTATATTTTCGGTGTTTAAATAATAAAGAGAACTCCTTCGTTGCTCTAAATGTTAAATAATAAAACTAGAGCTCAACTACTGACATTTTTTAGCTTTAATCATGCGATGAAACGAAAGTATGGTTGCCAGACGAATATTGATTGATTTTTTAGTGTTGGGATGACTTCGATCGGTCCTGAAGTTTTCTGGGAAATCTTGATAAACGCCTGAGGATTTCCTCTTTAGAATGTGTTATTGCTTACAATATTCATTTTTAAACTTTAAAGCAATTACAATTTTAAGTTTATTGAACAATTAATGAACTTTTTTATTAGTAAAAGTTAATTAAAGATAATTAGGAAATCTGAAGTATTTCTCAGGACTTCAGGACCAATAAATATCATTCCAGCACTGCTTTTTCTGCTATTATGTTGCGTTACAGATCATGATTATGAGAAAAATGCAAATACAGATTAAGTTCATTTTGCAGTTCTCATTAGTTCTCAGTTGCGGAGTTCAAGTTTCTAATGATAAAAGGTATTTCTCAGCTCAATAATTTTATCCAAACACAGTATTTAAAAACTTTCCACTTCAAAAAAGTTTTCAGAGGGCTGTTTTATGATAAAATACGAAACTATATAATTTAGTGTTGGCAATTGCTTGAGGGCTGTAACTTGAACAAACTTATATCAAGTAACAGTTGCTCCTTCTAATTCCAATGAACTTGATAGGCACACTTCAAAGACAAGATAAAAATTTTGTGCTGTTGTATGTTTTAACCACTAAGTAACAGTGCATAACTGATCCAGTTGCAAATTTCAGTGGTGAACAACTAACAGTGTTATACACCAAGGAGTACCATCAAATTAACAATCATATGCAATTAGCCATATTATTATACACTCAACGCTGCCATAAAAATAGCAATGTAATACAACTAGCAATATTAATTGATTGGTTATACAACTTTTAGAATGTATATGATTGTAAATTAGTACCACCAACCAGGTGCTAACATGCGGATTTAACCATTTTGCACCCAAATTTTAATTTTTCGTCTTGTTCAAAAGCTGTAGATGTAAGATATTTGACGTTTTTATTAATTGACAAACAGATACAGTTTTTAATTTCTATCAAACAAACGATATAATTGAGTACCTGCTGGTTTGCTGAGATGTTTGTACAAGTAGAAATAGTAGAACTGCTTGCATCATCATGACCTTCAAGCTCATGTTTTAGATTACAGTTAACGTTCAATCACTGCGGCGGTGTCTGCTTGAGTGATAAGGCTGACACTGCTGACTTATGATATGTGCAGTTAATTTTTTCTCCAATCACAAGGGTAAGTTCAAAGTTGAAAGTATTATACTGTTTTATTACTTATTCTAACCTTAGTGTTTGAGTCATTATAAACATTCACTCAGCGATTGCTCATGCCATATGTAACTGTTTATAATATTAATATACGGACGGCTTCGCAAAACCAATGTTTTCAATTAAGTTGTGGTAACATACACCTTGTCTTCCCTACTGTTTTACTTAAAACAAGTAATAAGAGAGCGAAGATATTTGACAAACTAGCGAATGAGAAAGGCGGCAATATATAGAATTCCTAAGAAACTCTTTGTGAGAGACAACTTAAGTATCTAGAATCAACTCCTTTAGGGGTGTAGTGAAGCGTCTCGCAATCAGAGTTATTGCTATTATACTGGTGGCTATTCAATAATCCACCGAAGTTGAACTGCTTGGTGACGTTTATTTTGAAGTAGTACATTTGTGCCTTCGATGAATATATATATATATATATATATATATATATATATATATATATATATATATATATATATATATATATATATATATATATATATATATATTTAATTATTATCAATTAATTTATATCAATACCAAACTTTTTCATTATTAAATAAAATGAATCTGCTTTCATATTGTCATAATGCGCAGTTGATTTATAATATTGCTATTGTTGCACATGAATATGGTATTTCTTATTATAATGATTATTGTTGTTAATTCTATTTAATGTGGTGAAATTGTGAGGGGGAGGGGTGCAATTGTCATGTCGCACAGATGTTACGTTTTCCAATACAATACATATCATTATATTATAATTATACTATAATTTCGTTGCAACTGCTTTTGTAACTGCCTGATACTGAAAATGCAATATGTTATTATAAATAAATCGTTAAAAGTCCTAAATGAACTACTTCCAAATAAACCTCACCAAATTGCTCAGCATGCGGTTTGCGTCTGCATTTAACAGGCTCATCGAATATAATATACCAGACAGAATATTGCTTAAGGCCTATGTGCTGCTTCTTTCACATTTAGTTAGTGAAATTTGGCACAAAGCAAAAAAATTGGCTGGCAACTGAAATGTTTGCTGCTTCCATTGTTCATTCAAGGTTAATTTTCAAGTGTGACATTCTTCTCTGTTTCTCACACATGTAGTTTGCACCTTGTTTTATCATTCAAACTTTCTCTACTCTGTCGCTCAACAACCTTCCAAACAAAGTTTTCTAATGGAAGCAGAAGTTTGCCACTGACTTGACTGTTTTATTGCTAATTGCAGTATGACATTTTTTATCAAAATCCTTTGAAACATCTCACATGTCATTTACAACACACATCACTTTCACCCAGCATAACCAGCTCTTTTCAATCGATGTCTCTTAAAATCAAGCTGTAAACAGCCCGTATGATCAAAGAAGCTATTCAAGTCCAGTGTATGCTACACTGGTCAGCAAGATTTATAGTTTAGATTTGAACATGTTTTATTGCTAATTTCAGTATGGCATTGTTTGTCAAAATCCTTTGAAACGGTTCTAATGTAACATATCACATTTCATTTACAACACACTTCACTTGCAACCAGAATCACCAGATCATTTCAGTAGCTGCATCTGAAAAACAAACTGTAAACAGCCAGTATGATCAAAGCTGCTCTATAAACTTGATTGCATGCTATACTGGTGAGCAAGATTTATATTTTGGATTAAGTAACCAGAACTGCATATCTGCAAACGACCTATTTCTTGCGATCAAATGAACTTATCACAACTTATAACATAAATTAAAATTTTACTTAATCAAGCTTGAGTGATACGCACTAATATTACCACATAACTAAGCAAGCGGACACCTGCTGACTGGTGTCATAAGATACTCAAGTGGTTCAGTATCTAGTTTCTCTATTGTCTCAAGACCCCCAATATCAAGACTTAGTGAAGTTGAGGAGACTTGGATATAAACTGAGTGAAGTTGAGGCAACTTGTATTTGACCTAGTGAAGTTGAGGGCCCTGACTTTCACTAATTGGTCTTTGAACGAAAACTGCAAGCAACTTGTTGCATTAAAAACTTGTGTTCCAGTAGTTCCAAGTATAAACACTATATTAATCCACAATCCACTTGGAAATATTGTGCAGGAAAATTTAGTAACTGGTTACAGTGTACCATGTGTATTTAACTAATCGCCTTGTGGTAGCTGTACTCAAACATGCCATTGTTGTTTGCTAATCTAATTATGGACTCATTTTCTCGTTACATTCAAAGCTTTGGAAATTAAACTGACTACAAAAAAAATAATTATTATATTTCTGCATTTTAGAACTGTCCAAAACTTGACATGTATTTCTGAACATGAAAACTAAACATTCAAGAGCTTGCAAGATGTAAGATCGTGCATGGCTTAGTTTTCACTTAGGCATACCTGGTTTTTGTGATATGCCTAATGATGTCACTATTGTTTTCGGAGGCCAGCAGTTGGAATTAAACTTGGCCTGCCAGTTTGAACTTGGAATCTTGTACACCAACACTGAGTGTATCCAGTGAATCAACATCACAATGCACCATTTGGATAATAATAATACTGGAGGAAAGCCTAATTCAAAGCATCCTTACTCGCGTTTTTTTGTCTTCAGTAATAAGTTTCCTTTTTCTCCTTATAGTCACTCCCAAATCAGTTTTTCTACTTCACTTCTTTCATCATTCTTATACACACATCTTTGTGTTGTATTTTATAAATGTATGTAATTATACGCCATAAACTTCTTGTTTTCGCACTGTATTTCATACCGCAAACACTCAAGTAGTTGCTTCTTTTTATAATCTTCTGTTTTTCTTCATGCTTAGATAGCCTTGCTGGTGTTGCAATGGGTTTTACCAGTCACCATAAGTGACCACTACCTAGCAAGGTCCCCCTGATGGTTGTTACCAACAGGCATGCCTCTTAAATAAATAATAGAACAAGACCGGCTTCTATTGCAATTACTCTATAGCCTCACATAAGCAATAAAGTTCATAATTATCCATACCGGCACAGGCTAATTACTAAACCTGCTCCGGGTACCTATCATGGGCCGGCATCAAGATGACTGCCATAGCCTGAGCAACTAAAAGTAGCCCAATGATCTATACAGGCCATATCCAGACCCTAGTTACCCTTTGATGTCCAGATACCGGGAAGGAATCGAAGCTGCAAAAGCCAAGATCTCGAGGAGAGAGAAACCTGCAGCTGTTACTGGATGAACGTCCATTAACTGTGCCCCTTACCTCTGGGCACCAGTTCATTTTAGATTCTGTATTGCTACATTATATTTTTGGTCAATATTTATATCTAGAATACCGATTTGTATGTGTGAGCTGACCTTGTGTGTGATAGGAGTTCTTGGCAAACTAGGCCAAGTACTTCCTGTCACTTCCTGTGACTTTACCTCATGAATGCGAGTTTTCTGCTACGATTGATAAACTTTTGCCTAAATGGAGTTTAAACTCGAGACCCTGCGGCAACACCACCTAGCCCAGTGACCAGGCAAATTGATCATTTCACCACCTAAGCATCCCTATGGCAACACCGCCACTGTGCTAGGTGATGTTGCCGTAAGGTATGGGGTTTAAACCCATGTCAGGCTTGTTGAGGTTTTCAGCATAAGAGGAACGCTCTCATACCTGATTAACCTTGAAATTTGACCTAGCAACAAAAACACTCAGAAAAAGAATGGCGAAACCAAAATATCACAACATGTATGTTGTTAATAATAATAAGGATCGTCAATCAATGTATATTGTGGTAGATTTTGATGCACACTAGTAGTAAACAGGTCGTTTACGCTAGAAACCTTGCGAGACAATGCGCTAGGCTTTTACCCACAGCGTTTGGCTAATAGCTGTTGGGTAGAAAGTCCTACTGTGCCGGTGGCATAGTAAGCAGGGCCGGTATTGACCCCTGCAGGGTTGGTAGTGACCCCTACCGACCCGGTACAGCTGTACTGGGCCGGCACAAGATGGCCGCCTTAGAGGAGGATCCTCAAAAGTGTATAAGAACTTAGTCAAGGTCGAGAACAGGAAGTACTCACCCTTAAACTACCAACTCCATGGACCCAACTCTACGTACAGCCTGGGAGCCTTGCAGGACTACTCATTGGACAATCAGGAGAAAGGACTCCGCCCTTAGCCACTTGGCACCTCCCTTTATTATTCACATTGCATTGTTGATTGGTTTGTTATTTATATAGTTAATTGTATTGGTTAATCTACTTCCTGTGCATTGACTGCTATATGTTTTGTGCTTATCAGCTCTCCTATAAAAGGAGAGCACACACTGTTAATCTTTGCATTCATTACAATGTTGCCATGGCATATACTCTTATATTGCTAAACCCTAGAGGAATAATTACCCTCAGGACAGCTTAGAGAATAAAGCCATTATTACAGACACTACACGGTACTGTTTGTTTGAGCCATGGGCTCTTGCCTTACCGAGTAATTCGGTTGCCCTGCACAGTTGTCACTGTCGGTCAGCACAGTGTCCCCTCTGGAGAGAGGTAGAATACTCGAGATTAGTGGATGTCCGTGGTAACAGACCGGAATCCATTACAATATTCCAATTTTATAAAATGTTACATGTGTATTTTGTCGTTTGCCATTAATAACTATAATAAATTTTGCCGTACAACATGATATTATATATAATAGATTTCCACCCTCTACTGTGAACACAATGGTCAACTCTTCGTGTGCACTCCTTGCGCACACTCCACTACTTCTCCACACACCCGGGGTATACTCCGAATTTAGACATTAGCAACTTTATGGACACACTACACAGATATTAGAGATAAAATCCTTTATTCCACGATTCTATTTAGCAATATAATAAGTGTACTATGCAAGATCCACAAGACTTCTACTTCTCACAATGCACAGCAGCTCCTTTTATGGGAGAAACCAGAAACACCCCCTTATTAGGGCTGAGCCAGTCGCATATAATAAAACAAAAAATACACAGATGATAAAGGGCACTACAAATACATATAAACAGTAACATCCAATCACACAATTTACACATGGTATGATGGCTCCTGCACTTCCTCTAGCCAATAACAGGTAGGTGGAAGCTGGCAGTCCTGTAAAGTAAGTCGGTTTCCTTCACTTCAATTCCTCCGCAATCCAGGCTCTTTCTTTCTCAACTATAGGTGGGTAGTTGGTCTTCTGGACCTCAGACTACCACTTACTGATAATTCCTGCTAAATATGTCGGGATACCGGCCCGCGATAGACTCGGGATAGGTCCTTGATAACTTTTATGGATGATACAGGGCACAGGGCTGACCAGGTACAGCCCGGTATGTAAACCAGGTATAGGTTATATAACTTTTGATTGATTAATACCGGGTCCACGGTAAAGTCACTTTTAGGGGCTGGGAAAGGAGTGTTGATGGGAATTATATCAAGGGGTGGAAGGGGGTGAGGGTTTTAATCAACTTTACTGCCAATATCTCCTACAATATTATACGCTTTTATGAGAACTAATCAGCAGTATATGAGAATAGGCAGCACTTGAAGAGTCAGCACCAGTGCAGCAGAGAACGCAGCACTTACAAAAAACAGGAAACTAATTTGCTAATTGCATTTCTAAATATTTGTTACATATGCAATGCCATTTGAATTGATTTGATCACAAGTCTCGCTCCAATTGTTTTGTTTTCATGTATATAAATTGAGCAATAACTTCAATGAGCAGTTCCGATGTCATAACTCATTCTAAACATTATCTATAAAGTTTTATGACAGTAGATATCAACTTAAAAATCCATCAGTGTACCTGGGAAAAGTGTGATAATGAAAAAAGGTGGAGTAAAGTACATAAAAAAATAATCGATTAACTTTCTAAAACATTTGGCAGCAGAAATAACTTATTCTCAGCAATAACCAATAACGAGCAATTTTATTTGTTGCAGATTGCGAAAAGTTGCATATACAATGTACTATTCACATTCTCATCATTACTGGTTCTGACCTTACCAGAATGACGCCAACAAAGCAAATAAAAAAAAACATGGAGTGTCATCATCAATAACCCACTAGAGAGGGTGTAATGAGCAAGGAACTTTAGTCTGTTTAATGCTGACATCTGACATTATCAATGTTTAACATTTCAGATGCATTCAATAACTTGGCAAACAGCTCAATTTTGTTGACAGCTTTTAATGTCGGAACAGAAAATTGCGTATTCTTTGCCATCAACAGTGTAGTTTTATTGAGTAGCTCTTCTTAAACGTATAGCTCTGGTCATTCAACAATAGCATTGTGAGGCGAAGCAAGCATTATCAAGTGGTTCCCTAGTACTAAGAAAACATAACTCCGCACTACTCATGCTATCTGATAATGTATCAAGTTATTTTTACTATGATTGCTTAGAGCAATTCCGTGTTGAAAAACTATAATTGTATCTCCGTAAGTAATTGATGACTGATAAAAACAGTCCTTTACAATATTTTAATAATTTAGCTTTTGCAATCACAGATATATTTGTGACTGGTCTATCAACAAAAACTAAACGGTCATGATTAAAATCTAATAATTAATTGTAATTATAAAATGGAAAACGTGTTTGCTTTTTACTATTTTTTTCATCGCACATTGAGCTGGTTTTTTCAAACTTCTCTAAAAATCCAACTGGCAATAAAGTAATTACCCAAATATCTGTTTTCATTGTTAGTTGTTGCATGTCTTCAAATGTTTCATATTATGCCTAACTTGCTATGTTATAGCTCTCTGATATTGATGCGCGTGAGTGTGTGTGTGCGTGCGGCTTGTGAGTGGCTTTCTGTTACTGTCTATGCCCTTTCACTTTCTATTCAAGCCTAGACAGCTAGCTGTCTTTATTGCAAACACTGTATAAGCGTTATTATCAGTCAGTTCTTTGTCAGCGCAGAATAAAGCATGGTATAACAAAGGTTTACTCTCATTGTTATATAAAAAAAATAATCTTGAGAGTTGAAGTGTTGTCCCAGCCCAAAACCAAAGTGATGGGGCAGTAGTACAGCCTGCTGGGCTGGTAGTGACCCCTACTGCGCCGATAGGCACCCTGCTGAGCTGGCAAAAAATGGCCGCCTTAGCCAAGGATTTTGAAAGTAGCCTACACTGCATACCAAAAGTACCTTACCCTGGACCGAAGTTTATTATCAATCTCAGGCTACGTATAGCCCCAATACCGCTAGGAGACTCGTCATTGCAATGGAGGCAGGACTCTGCCTCTTATCCGCTTGGCATCTTGAGCATTTCACCTTTTATTGTATACTATTCGCTTACTGTTATTATATATATTTGTATTGGCGAAATTACTCCCTGCCACTGTCTCATTTTACGATATGTGAATTACTTCCTGTGTCATCCAGCCTATAAAGATGTGAGCTGGCAAATCGTCAGTTTTCAGTTGAGTGGCCCACCAAATACAATCCTCCAAAACATTTTTACATATATAAATTACACTTGTTAAGTTCTCAAGAGTGCATACACAATTGAATTTGGAGTTACCTCAAGCAGCCAATGCCTAATACAATGACACATATAATAAATGCAATGTTTGAAGGTTTCACCTCTGTCAGTCACCGATTAGTTTCACCGACCGCAATGCAACTTACAGCAATTGCGATTGGCTACTCACAGAGAGCACCTCGTGAAGGTTAAAGTGACAATTGCTCTCCTTCCAGGAAGGGTGAGCACTGGCTTTTTGATGCCGCCCTCACCCTGCCTGGCGGCGCACAAGGAAGTAATGGTGAAGGTGGATAGTATTATCCACCTTGACAGGCATTAACTTCCAAGCCACCCTTTTGTACTTTTAAAGTGAAGGATAAACTTAACCTCTCGGAGCATTGACAGCGTCGCTGCTCTTAATACACCCACAGCTTTTGTCGTAGTAGCTGGTACTGTCAGTGAACGCAGGGTTGTAAAAGTTGTTACCTCTTGGCACTTCAACACTGCTGACTGAAGTGTTTGCCAGAAAACCCGTTAGACCCTTTCATGAGAGATCTGCTCATATATATATTATTTCTCTCATAAAAAAACCTGTTAGAAACCTTTCATGAGAGATCTGCTCACATATATACTACTTCTCCCATTAAAAACCTGTTAGACCCTTTTATGAGAGATCTGCTCACATATATACTACTTCTCCCATTAAAAACCTGTTAGACCCTTTTATGAGAGATCTGCTCACATATATACTACTTCTCCAATAAAAAACCTGTTAGACCCTTTCATGAGAGATCTGCTCACACATATATACTACTTCTCCAATAAAAAACCTGTTGGACCCTTTCATGAGAGATCTGCTCATATATATACTATTTCTCTCAAAAAAAAAACCTGTTAGACTCCTTCATGAGAGATCTGCTCATATATATACTATTTCTCTCAAAAAAAAACCTGTTAGACTCCTTCATGAGAGATCTGCTCATATATATATTATTTCTCTCATAAAAAACCTGTTAGACCCTTTTATGAGAGATCTGCTCACATATATACTACTTCTCCCATTAAAAACTTGTTAGACCCTTTTACGAGAGATCTGCTCACACATATACTATTTCTCCCATTAAAAACCTGTTAGACTCCTTCATGAGAGATCTGCTCACATATATACTACTTCTCCCATTAAAAACCTGTTAGACCCTTTTATGAGAGATCTGCTCACATATATACTACTTCTCCAATAAAAAACCTGTTAGACCCTTTCATGAGAGATCTGCTCACATATATACTACTTCTCCAATGAAAAACCTGTTGGACCCTTTCATGAGAGATCTGCTCATACATATACTATTTCTCCCATGAAAAGTTCTTTTAAAATCCTCATTTAAAATCTGGTACCATACAAGTACTACGACTGAAGTGCTCATCAGCCTTGCGATATGTGATGAAGTGCTTTTCAAAAACGTTTGCGCCATAAAAACTATCTCAATTACAACCAAGAAAAGATATGTGAACTGAATGCCTTTTAGTAAGTGATTATTGCAACAGAGAAGCAGGTGCCACAATTCTAATATAGACATTTTATAAAACTGACTTACCTTTTAGAGCATCGTGCAAAAACAGCAGTCTCTCTCTCTCAGTAATACCTGGTTTAGCGGGTTTCACCTCAGCTCTCATTATCAGCGCTCATCTATACCACAAACCGATGTGAACAGTGCAATGTCATCTGTTGCATGTTATGTGAAGTAGTAAGCCTGCAAAAGAATTGTTGACTAAAAATCTTGATTATGGTTCTTCCCAGGGTTCTGTCTTTAAGATTAGGTCTGATTGACCAAGCAAGTATACCTTTCAATGCCAAAGTTTACATTGAACTAATGACGAAATCCAAAAAGGAGATTAACAAGCAGGTGTGTGAGAAAATTTCAGTAAAAAGTTACTTTGTATTTTTACTGGATTTCAGCTGGTTTTTGGAAAAAGCAGATTAAAAAGTAAAACAGCTATGTGATAGATGAAGTCTAGCTCAGCTTGCCACTCAGCATTGGACGGTTGTCATCGAAAATTTTTCACAATACGGGAAATAGTATCTAAAATATTATTTAAAACATCATTCATTTACGAGCGAGCTGCTTATTGTTGCTCTAAATCTTATGATGAAATCATAGTTTAATTGCATACTTAAGATACTATTTACAATTTATGTGAGTAAAAACGTACTAGCCCTATACAGTAACTAAAAATCTCTAATTTGCAAACAGTATGTATTATGAACATTGATAATCAGATTGGTTGATGATGAGTGAGGTTATCAGTAAAAATCTCAAGGTATTTCAGTACTTACACAATGTTATTCCAGTCATAACAATTACATCACCATCAGCTTAGTATCTCAGCTGTATCTACAACTTGAAATCTTTTTGTATACTTGTTGATGGTGTGGTCTGTCTGGCACCCAATCGATATGAAGAGAGGAACTAAGTATAGTAAAGGCAGTTGACTGCCCACTACACCCAGCCAGCACCAGTGACAGAGCAGTAATGAGAGCTGGCTCAAACGAACAGGAAAGCGTCAAAAGCTATGTGTGGTGTCAAAAGCTGTGGGTGGTCTCAGAAGCTTAGCCTTGGCAATGGTCAAACTAGCCAATGACAGTTCATTGCAAGTGGCCTACTTGATGTCATGCATCAGTTTGAAGGCTCTCATGCTCCAGTTTCCACAAATGGGTATAAAACCTTTGAAATAGCCATTGCAGGTAAAAAAGGCTCTAGCGAACTTTAGTGGCAGCACATGTTCAAACACGTGTGCATTTACTTTATAGTTTATCGGTAGATTTTGCAGCGCTGAGTTTGAAAGCGAGGATAAAAACAATACGCTGTGACCTTTACTGCTTTAATGTAGCTCTAGTGCAGCTGCAGTTAGCTGAGTAAGTACAGTCACATTTTTACTATGAATTGATACGTTTACAGGAAATTAAAACCTCACATCGCTGTGAAACTCATTGTTGGCTTTATTTTTGCTTTATTTAATTTATAGACAAAAATATATGCATGCTCAGATAGCAGCGAGACAACAGTATTATATCTCAGCAGACTTGTCACGGTTTTAGCCCATCGCAAGTTGAAGAGCCTAGAATGTGAAGCAACTACAGAAATTTTGATTGAGTTTATCCATAAACCAACATCGCAAAAATAAATTCTCTGATTGTTCTATTATAATTTTTTCAAAAATTTGCACAACTCAATCAAAGATCTTAAAAAAAAACTGTTAGTAGTTTAAGATGAAATTCATTGCCAAGAAATAATACACTTGCAAACCAACCTCTGAGAATAAAAAGCTATTGTACTTTCAGAACGGAGTTGTTTTTTCATTAGGCGATAACTCCAGGTGAAGCTGATTGCTTCGCCGTTTCAGCAATACTATGGGTAGCAAAGTTCAATGAGCATACAAAAGAGACACCATACCAGCGATAAGTATTTCTAAATGTTCAATAGGTGTTAGTTATTCTATAATTCAAGCTAGCTATCTCAAGCTGTGACTGTGAAGGCTTTTTTCAAAATCCTTTATTTTGACCAGCTGGTGGAGCAGAAAACAGTCTAGGTATGCGACGATCCGTAGAAATATCTAAACTGTTTTATTACTTGCCTTGTTTTACTGTAGTGGTCATACAACTCGGAGCAGCACAGAACCAATGCAATTCATCAGTTATTTATGTATTTGTAATCATTATATTTTTTATTTATATTCATCTTGTTTGTCAGTTGATGAAATCTCCGGCATTGAAGTCCAGCTCTAATAACTTGAATAGCCGCCTTCTTATCTCTAGCTATCACTTGGTAAAAAAACTGGCTAGAAACACTAAACATGTTGTTTTGTATGCCGCAGAGTACAACTTGTCCTGTGTCAGGTGTACTTTTGTTTTAGCTGGACATTGGCTATTTTATGATCCTAAGGCCATGTTACTTGCTCTTTGTTACTGGTCAGTTTCCTTCTGTTGGTTGACAGAAAATAAATAATTCACAAAGTTAACTGAGAGTTAAAACTTTTACCATTGCAAACATAAAATACAGTTTCCACAAAATGATATTGTTACAGAGATGAGCCTGCTATAATCAATTCTAGTGGATTTTCATGACACCAGCATCTGCACACATGCTGTATACACGTTCTGGCATTGGATGGCCAGAATGGCCGTAATAATCAATATTGAAGTACCTACCTTGCGCATGAGTCAATACCGACCCTGTATGAGTCAGTACCGACCCTGTATGCACCATGCAGGGCCGACAGGAAGTGAGTCAGCATAGGCTGAGAGACAGAAGATAGCCTAAGAGAGGCAGAAGACCTTATCCAGGAGATAACCACCCGTAACCCTTATGAAAGTCAAGGAAAAGAGGCTAAAAACCAAAGACCAACAGCAGGAAATAGAAATGATTATGATTGGTACACTGACTTGTGACTCCGCCTGCTACTTCTGGGCGCCATATCTATTTAGCCCTATATAACCCACTTGATTCGCCTACTATTTATATCTGCCTGATCATTTGCACATTCTATATTACTCTTATGCTATTGGTTGATTACTCATATTACTTCCTGTTACCTCCTGTGAACTACCTATAAAAAGCAAAACTTTTGTCATAACAACTCAGTTTGTATTGGGCTTTTACTTACTCAGATTCGTATAAAAGAATAAAGGCTTATTTACTTTAAAGCACTGAGTTATGCGTCTGAGCCGAGGGCTTTATACTAGTCGTGGAGTAGAGAACACTCCTTCCCTTCTGCTTCGGTGTAGTACCGATCTGTTGTTGCCTTGAGGCTAAAGACAACTGGTGGCAGCATACCGTCGGATTGCTACCGACTTCAGCTAGTGGTTTTAAGCCCTCAAAATCCACTACACAACTCATTCAACAACCTTCAATGTTTTTGAAATCTCACTGCATGCAACAAACATACAATGCCAGACCATGGCCAGTTCGACCCTCAGCAGAAACTACTATTACTTTTTAACACCACCTACATATTGTTACTTTTGTTTTGGATAAAAAAAATCTCTAGATCCTTATTGATCAGTTTTATTGTAATAAATTCCTTCATACGAGTAAAGCCTTTACACAAAAAAGAAAAGTTATTTAGGCTACAAATAAGTAGTAGCACTTTCCAAAAAGTGCAACTAGTGAAACTGTCCATTCATTTTTTCAAATTATATTATAAATTTATAAAAAAAGTAAAGAAAGATCAATTGTCCAAAAACAAACCAAAATTTTTAAAGAGCGCATTTCAAGTGTCTAAGTCTCCTGATACCTTTCTACTATCACTAGGATTACATGCAGCTGCGTCACAACAGTTTTGCTAGTTCGTCTTTAGTAGAACCTTTTTAGTGCAGCTGTGTACTGTAGATTGCTTGAGCTCTTGCTTATTTTTCTGCATCTTGCATGTCGTTTAGAGCTTGCTTACTGCTGTCAGGGTCATCTTCTCTTGCGTACTTTCAGTTACTAGGATTGTCTTCTCTCACTTATTTCTTACTATTGTATCGGGTTCTCGTGCTCATTCAACTTTTTGTATAAGGCGGAGTGAACTGTATTGAGAGAGAAGGTGGATTGGGTTATTCTAGGCGCTGTTGTGTCAGCAATGGTATAAAAAGTCCACTACAACATTTTGGCATTTGCCAGACTTGTTAGAGCCGGTTGTTTGGTGAATACATAGCTATGGCCCTTGACATAGCACCACACAGTTACACATCCTTCTCACAGCAAAACATTGTCGTCTAACACTTTAAAAAGCAGAAACCTTCATGACGATTGTATGTCACCCTCATGAAGCCTTCTGCCGTAAGGTATGAAAGATAATTTTTCATCTTACAGCTTGCTAAGCTATATTTTTCATATATTTTATATCCAGTAAATACTAATGTAATATGCATCAAGTTTGCCTCGTACTGAGTGTACAGCATTCTAAATGATGTGACTCTATGATGCACACACTGCGCCTTGCCTACATTGTACACGACTCAGTGCTCACTGTTAGGTGAAACAGTTACAATATGTACGAGATGTACTGTGTACACTGTAAAATATTGTAGTGAATAACAATACCTAACTGTTGGTGTCTATGACCCTGTGATTTAAGCCCCCTTGCCCCATTCCCCCCTCCCCCCCCCCCCCCCCCAACATCATTATCCCAGCCCAAATGTCCCTAGAGGAAGTTGACAAACTTTCTCTCCCTTGCCTTCCGTGCTAGCATTGTTAGGTAATTGATCAAGTGCCTCATGCCCCCTCCTACAGCCCCCCCCCCCCCCCCATCGACCTAGCCAAGTGAAATCTCTACAGCCTGAGCCCCTTTCTCCTTCCCATGCCCTCAAGTTTTAAGCCCTCTTGTAAATAAATCTCCGTTTATCAATTGTTGAAAGTTGGCAGAGATGGACCGATAGCATGTCAGAGTTTCCTTCTATTCGGGGACATAACTTTCCTACAAACAGACAAATAGTGTGCATCGGAACCCCGTATACCGAGGACAGATGTACCAAAGGAGAATTGGTGCCAGTATTTGAATAAGCAGACACATTGGAAAAGACAAGCAGCTGCAATGGAACAGTGACTATGCAAACTACTACTAGCTGTGATTGAAAACGCATATATCCTGTACTTTCTATTCTTTACCATTAATTAGATATTGTATATAGCTTTACTATTGATCAGTTGTTTTGGTTACATCTGGGGGCTGGTTGGTACAAGTGGTTGGTGAACTACCTTAGATCGGGTCAAGGTCGAGTCAAAGTTAAGTGAGGTTGAGTAAGGTTGAGTCGAGGCCAAGACAAGTCAAGCCAACTTAAAAGGTGCCTTAAGTTCTTAGGAAAAAGTGGCTAACAATCAGTCGAGCATTGCAGCCCTCACCACTGTACCGAGCATCCATTTCCTCCCTAGTCCGGTTGTCCTAGCTAAAGATAACACTCACAATCTCTACAATATAAAGTGTACACTATACGATATAAAGTTTACACTATACAATATTGTGAGAGATTTGTATGATAGTTTCCCCCCCCCCCCCCCCCACCCCCTCCCATCCCTTGCCCTGTCAATAACGAAGGTGGAAGTAATCCCTGAGCCTTCCTTCTTCAATATCTACACAAATTCCCGAGTAAATTGGATACCGAGGACCCCGGCCCTGTGTAGACCCTGTATCCATGCATATACAACATACATAACCTACCCCGGGTTACCCCGGGTCAGCTACCCCGGGGCAGTATCAAATATGGCTGATTCAGATAGCCTGGGACCTATAGGACTGGTTGCCCACCTCAGAAAATACAAGAGCGAAGTTTGGTAGTCTGGAACACAGACCAAGAAGATAGATGCCCTAATAAGGAGTGGAA
Organism: Cryptosula pallasiana; assembly: GCA_945261195.1. Lineage (NCBI taxonomy): Eukaryota > Metazoa > Bryozoa > Gymnolaemata > Cheilostomatida > Cryptosulidae > Cryptosula > Cryptosula pallasiana. Next base: position 5,246,306 of record OX183140.1, read on the forward strand.
AGTTTACAGACAAAGGGAAGAGCGGGAAAAGCAGCCCAGTGTACTTTGTCATGCGCTCACTAATGCTATTGGATCGCTTTTTTACTAATTTTGTATCACATATTCTGATTGATGCAATGTTCTTATTATATTATGTGATTGGTTCACCCTAATAAGGGAGTGAACTTTCCTCCTGTTCTCCTATAAAAGGACCTTTTGTGTTGTATTAAGACAGAAGTCTAGTGGATATTGCCCAAGTACGTTGTATTGTATTGCTAAACAGATTGAGTAAATAAAGTGTTGTTAGAGAAACTCTGTTGTCGTGTGTCTGGGTCGAGGACCCCGTGAAGTTGGTAGCGTCTATTCGGAGTGGACCCCGAATTGTTGAAGAAGTTGAGAGTGGATACCGTTGTGTCGGTAGTAGAGAACACAAAACTAACTACAATATCAAGTGTACACTATACAATATAAAGTGTACTCTGCATATAAGACATCAAGGCCTGAGCATCATCAATAAATTCTCATTTAATAAAAAAAAGTAAACAACAACTAAGTCTTTTCGCTCAAAAAGGCATTGACGGTGCTATTGCATGCTCTTAATTAGTGTTCATTCAAAAAATTTATTTCTAGGAGTTGTCTACACGGTGAGAGTGCAGATTTATTTTCAAACAACGTTCAGCCAAGTAGAGGAGTTTTTTTTGTAAGGAAGTAAATAGTTTTATTGAATAGTAGTTTTTCAGCATTTTCTAGTCAGTTTTAACCCAAGCAGCAGGCATCCCAGATTGGTTAGCGTACTTTAGCAAAAGGGTAGAAAAATCTCTTTTATAATGTCAACTTTGCCATCAGAGAGCTCTTTGCTCTCGTAGTTTCCTGTCATTTATTAGTCGGCCTTGTTTGCTTTTCGTATAAACTCACCAGCAGGTATGTTGTCTGTTTGGTAAAATTACCTGTGAAATACCTGCGCATTTGTAATTGAAGACTTGATATACACACCTAGATAGTCACGCCTGACTTGATGTTAGTGCCAATAAATTACTAACAAGTTACTCAAAAAATACTATCTCTTTGCGAAAGTCCTCTTTATATTGTACTCTGGCAAGCATGCCCATCACACATAGCTAATGGTATCCGAAAAGTGGGAGTAACTTGTCTGCAAGTTCTATGTCATTAAGTTATCCGTCATAGAATAAATTGTCATTGGTAATACTAGTAATCTCGCCAAGCAAATAATTACTTGTGTGGAGGTACAGAGCAAGCATGCAGCTGATTGTGTTACTGTGGTTTGCTTATAGAATGGCTCTTCAAACTGAAAGGTAATGTAAAGAATCCACCACCTCTAAATTTCATAACTTTTTTTTTTTTTAGGGCTAGTATTACCCTAAGCTTGTAATTAACAGTTTTACCAGTAGGGTCAAGTTATTAGAGCAAAAACTGCAAATCTTAAGACATGTTTGCCAAATGGTTGTGTGATTTAACTTTTTGGAGTTGAAAATTCAGCAGGCGAGATCTAGTGGGATTGGCATGGTGTATAGTTTGACCCTTTAGCTATCAACAGTTGATACAATTGTGTAGTTTTGTTACATTACAGCGTCTGGGTTCTGTTTTTGCATAATTAGTTACTGGGTTTAACTTGTTTTCGTGATGACAAGAATCTAGGATACCGGTTATACCACACGTTTAAGTACCAGAGACAACAGATACATCTATCTAGTATTTAAAACACATTACATTCCAAGTCGTGTGGATGTAGTATAGAAATTCTTGCCAAAAATTAGTTTAATTAACAGGCTCAGCCATTGGTTGGTCACTAATTGACCTCAAGCTAAAACATTATGCAGTACAAAACTCTTTTCGTAAACGCGCGTTAAACGTTTTAAAAGTAAAAGAATCTACATACGAAGAAGTCGGGATCATTCCCTTTAGTTGTAAATGACTGTGAAGCTTTTAGCTTTATTTGTGGTTGTTTAGTTTTTAGTTACTTTCCTCTTTTTTGATCAGATCATCAGCTTCGGTTTGAATTGCCTTCACGGTACGGATAAACAGAAATTATTCAGCATTCTTTAATTGTCTCCAATCTTTTAGATAACCCAATAGTAAAAATGCCCGCATTTACTGTTTGTTTTCACCAAAAACTGCACATTGGATGACAATTTTATCTTGCCAAGCTTTTCATCACATTGCTATGAAAAAAAGATGGCTCTGCAGTCTCTTCAGCAGTTGTATGCCACTGTAATCCGAGCCTTTGTCGTGTTGTTATACAAATTTTTATTTAAATTTCAAGTAACTGAGATTTGTATAATGGTACTGCTTGGTTTGGTAATCAGCTACTGAAAAATGGTATTTAACTATTTTTTTTTAATGGTCGTCTGCAAGATGTTTATGAAACTCTCTCGGTTGCAAGCATTAATTAGTTCCTGATATGACAATCCTTTGCTTTACTTCCTCAAACGCCACCTCATTGAAAACTCATTCAAGGAGTCCAGTAGATGTGGATAACACTGGTCTGTATTATACACATTTAATTAATTTTTTTATGTGTTACAGCAAGGTGCTATTTGAACAAATGAGTACATTAGTTGATTTAGCTGACATTTTTCCTGCTCTCAATGGAAGTAGAATAAACATTCTTCAGCAAGACAAGACAAATCCAAACAGATTTATTGTTGGAGTATATTCCGCAATGCTTGCAGTTGCTATACCTGCGGATGGTTCCCCTACTGCAGAGATTATTGTGGGTCACATGAGAAATAGGGCTTACAAAGATGGAGAAGGAGTCGAGGCAAGGTTTAATGGAGTATACGGCATGGCTCAAACTCAACGAGGTTACGTTATCTCAGACTACAAAAACAACTGCTTGCGCCTCGTCGAACCACTAACGTTAAGTAGCGGTGCTACAGTATGGCGTGCGTCAACTTTTGCTGGAAACTGTAAAGAAATGGGCTTTATCGATGGATTTAGATTGGACGCTCGATTTTGGGGTCCTGAGGGAATCTTGGAAATTGGTAAGACTTTGATCATTTGCAATACTGATGGTTACCATCAAGCCAAAATTAGAATGCTAGATTTGAACTCAGAAGAAGTGACTACCATTCATGAGAGTGAGGTTCAACGGTTTGGGCAGTTGGTGGTTGGTGGAAATGAAAATGAATTCTATGTGACCGCCCTGGCAGGTATTTTACGAACTGAAAATAACAAGGAAGCCTGGATAGTTGGTTCTGCTAAGTCTGAAAAAGAGCACCTAGAAAAGTCCAAGTTTAGCACGGCTGGTTTTTACATGGTTTACGGTATAGTCAAGTTGAGTGATAAGTTATTGGTAGTTACAGACCTTCACACACTGAAGTTAGTTGACTTGGACTTGCTGGAGGTAGATGTCATCTGTACAGGTAGGTAAAAGTTTACCACTTTGTTCTGTAGCAAAAATAAAACTACTATCTAGACTCTGCTAAAGGGTCATTCAAACACACTTGGCATATACTCAAGTAATTTGACTGAAAATGCCTTAACAACTTTAAAGGAGTTTTACAAAGAGAGCTTCACCACCGGCTTAATCGTCACAAATATTTATGATTTTTGTAACTAAAGAAAATCTCATTGCTCGACTAAATAATAACAAAAGTCTAACGCCAGAGCTGTGTTTACATTTATCAATTCATATCATTTGCAAAATTTTCGTAGGAAGTTATGGTCTTTCTGAAATTTAATACTTAGTATAATTCTGGTCTTTTTCTAAAAGAATTGGTAATTTAGTAATTAATAGCGATGCTTGTTCGATAACGAAAATGCAGAATACAAATGGCTTTTTACATAAAATAAAATATGGCTGGGCTAGAATTTAGAACCTTGAAAACAAATCTGCTAATTTTGCACATAGTGGTGCAAAATTGGCCAAGTTCCAGGGTGTTATTGTGAAAGCAAGACTTTATTTGGGAATATTTTTTTATTTTTGTTTAAGGCAGGCACCAAAGCTTAACATTTAACATTTGTGTTAGAGATACACATACAAAATACACTACTTGAAACACAATGCTCATCACAAGTATAAATCAAAAACGATTGAAGTACTGAGCAGAAAAAGCGCATGTATTTTGCAAAATTTGCCATTTTCCAGTACATAGCGAACAAACTTCTAGTTAAAAATATTTAAGGAGGTTTTTGCAACTTATTACCAGCTGATATTGTGAGTAAGTACTTGACACTGTGCTGCTTTGTAGTGGTTTATGTTGGTGTCCAATCTTGATTTGGGAAAGATCTTATTTGGTGCGGGTATCTCTCTGAAATTACTCTAATAAGCATTAAATATACCATTGATATGTATCATGGCTACGAGATCTGGAATTACGTCTTAGTATTTGGAGAGATTTTGCATTAGTTTTAAGCTTTTTGCAAGTGGTGAAGCTTGTTTAACAGTTCACAGTATAACTATTGTTGTTTCAAAGATGAAAGCGAGGCTGAATTTTTTTCACAATACTCAAATATAGCGACACTGAGCACAACTTTCCTAGCATCAGCTAATGAGGATCAACGTCAGCTGCCCCTGTCACCCATACCCTCAAGATACTGATGCCAAAGCCTTTACCAACCTCCAGGCAACTCATACTGGCCTGTTATGAGAACGTAAAGCACCAATAATAGCCCAGTAAAGCACCAATAATAGCCCAGTAAAGTACCAATAATAGCCCAGTAAAGCACCAATAATAGCCCAGTAAAGCACCAATAATAGCCCAGTAAAGCACCAATAATAGCCTAGTAAAGTACCAATAATAGCCCAGTAAAGCACCAATAATAGCCCAGTAAAGCACCAATAATAGCCCAGTAAAGCACCAATAATAGCCCAGTAAAGCACCAATAATAGCCCAGTAAAGCACCAATAATAGCCCAGTAAAGCACCAATAATAGCCCAGTAAAGCACCAATAATAGCCCAGTAAAGCACCAATAATAGCCCAGTAAAGCACCAATAATAGCCCAGTAAAGCACCAATAATAGCCCAGTAAAGCACCAATAATAGCCCAGTAAAGCACCAATAATAGCCCAGTAAAGCACCAATAATAACCCAGTAAAGCACCAATAATAGCCCAGTAAAGCCTTTATATCGGAGCTGTATAGCGACCCGAGAGCCTTATATATAGAGACACAGCAGCTGCTCCTGCCAATGGATAGAGAGCAAATTAAGAAGTTAAGCTAAACTAGGGTACTGGGAGACAAGGATACTTCACAGCTCACTTACACAAAACCATCTCTGCCTTTCTCTCTATTTCCCGCTCCATCTGACAGAGGACATAGAATAACAGTGTGCTGGCACACGCTTCATTGAACAGCGTGTTGAAACCAATTGGGTCCTGGCACACTAGTTTCGCTTTAGCGATGCAATCGAGCTTAGCATAGTATAGTCGATCGTATTACCTATCATTAGAAATCACGACTTGCTCGTCTATTATTTAGAATTTAGACAGTTTAAGCAACTGATATGACAAAATTTTTGTCGTTGAGGAAGCTCAAGGAATCAATATAGCGGTTTAAGTTTTCTTTTTGAAAATAGTTGGTTTTATTCACATGATGAAAATTAATTGAATAATATGCTCGTGTGTAGAGCCATAGCTTTGTATTTCACGGCTCATTGGGCGTGCCAACGCAAACTAATGAAAGCGTGCCCTTGAACGATTACCGTGGTTTGCTTTTACTGTGCCGTTGTAGTTGGACAGTTTGTGGCGATGGCGCATCGTCAGTATTATATACCCCAAACTTATCAGCCACCGTGAATGATAAAATGCTTCTTCAGTAATTGTTAAAAATGAAGTGAGTTTCGTTTTAACAGTGCTGTTGGTGGAAAGCGGGCTTCCGGTTCTTTAATAATAGCTCCGCAGAAAAATCTGCCGGGACCCCATTGTGGCAACTGCAATCTATGTAGAAAACTAGCTTGCAAAAACAGACAGCTGTGGAAAAATGTGGCAATCTATTCATACTGGAATGAAATAATATGAATCATTAATGAACGTGGAAATGCTTATACATATAATTAAAAAACTAACTGGTATTACCAAATCATAATTTTTTGTGCATCATCTCATCTTGCATTGGTGAAAGCAAAATCAAAAACACAAGTATCTTCGGTTTGTGAGCAAATGACAAAATCAAATCCTGACCTTACCTCCATATGGACAATTGTTAGTGCAGCTACCTTTAGCTCATTTAGAAGTGGTATAGGCATATATGAGCGAGGACAAACACACATGCGTACATACGTTTTTCACATTTACATATTTAGACACGCATATTGTGATAGACTTTGGTACATTGAAATGCCTCTCTACCAGCATTCGCTCTTATATAACCCGAGAGGTGCCTCCGATTAATGGTTTTAGTCAAACAAATATCCAAGGTACTGGCACAGGAGATGCAACTCATGTCACTATACTGGCCTTTGTATCCTTTCATACAAGCCTGGCATCGTCTTGTACTTGCTGTGCATCATTCTTTACCAGCCCTGCATGACTATACTTGGCCAAAACCAAGAGAGTCACCATAGTTGAGGCTGCGTGATTATTTTACACAATCAGTGTCATTACTATATCTAAATATCAAGAGTCGTTAACCCGCATTCTATAGAAAGACTGACAAGCGTATGGAGTAGAGGAGCTAGATAACCGGACATTCAGCCTGTAACTCTACCCCTTTGCTACTAGGCGTTTTGTATCTTCAATTATCTTGAATTGCATGATGAATATATGTGTATGTACTGTAGTGGGTTTTCATGGTCTAGCCCCTAGCTGGCAGTGGAAGACACATCTTTACTGGCATGTGCAGCACTGATTTAGCAGCAGGCAGTGGCTGTGTGTGTGTACTAGTTTAGCAGTATTACTATTCAGCCTGTTTATTTTTAACCAATTATTTATTAGTGTTTTCAACTACCTTATTAGCATATTTGAGCACCTCTTACTTTCTAAATATAGCTGCATTTCCCAGTTTAGATTAAAACTGTTTGGGCGCCGGTACAGAGAAGTTGCTTGAGCTATGTTTGTGTTTTATTGCGAACCCTAGTGATTATAGGGAAATAAACTCGGTTTGTTACCTTATAACTAAAGCTTGTTAGCCTGGTAGGTTGCCATAGTGATTATACAGAGTAAACCCGATGCGGATTTCTACTCGGTACTGACTTCCAGTACCTTTGGTTGACAACAGAATAGCAACTGGTTTCAGCAAGTCCTCTCTTTAGCAGTGTTCCGTAAAGGTCGGCGCAAACCCTTTACGATATTGTGGGAGATTTTTATGACAAAAGCACTTTCTGACTCCTACCCCCACCTTCACCTTACCTTAGATCACCCCCACCCACTTCACCTATCTCCTAACCCCAGTTATAAATGAACCCGAGGTCCTCCCCTTCATAACATATATAACCTATACCGGGTTGAGGATACCGGCTATACCGGGTTTATACGGGGACTGTACTGACCCTGACTCTGCAATATATATCATAATAGGACCTACCCCGGGTCACACCGGGTCAGTATTCCGGGCCAGCTAACAAAGATGGCTGAAATGGTTAGCCTGGGACCGAAGGAGTTGGCTGCCCACCACCAGAGGAGAATCTAAGCTTCCACAGACTACAGGAACAGAGACCAAGGAAGTAAATGCTCTTATAAGGAGCGGAAACTTTTAATGACTCTAGAAAGGGCGGGAAAGCAGCCCGGAGCAGTTTTTCCATGGGCTCAATTTTGCCATTGGCTTGTGTTGTTTACTTGAATTGTATCATATGTTTTCATTTGTGTATTATTTCTCTTGTTATTTGTGATTGGTTCATCCCTAATAAGGGGGGGGATGTTCCTCCTTTTCTCCTATAAAAGGAGCTCTTGTGCTGCCTTACAACCAGAAGTCTCATGGATTGTGTTAAATACCCTTGTGTATTGCTAAATAGATTCATGTAATAAAATATTTACTCGTGTAAACTTTGGTTAGTGTGTCCTGGTCGTGGACCCCGTGGAGTTGCTAACGTCTATTCTGGATAGACCCAGAAGTGTTGGAGAGGAGGTTGGATGCCATTGTGTCGGTAAAAGAGCACACAAATCTATTACAATAATGTAATGGATTCCGGTCTGTTACCACGGACATCCACTATAGTCTCGAGTATTATACCTCTCTCCAGAGGGGACACTGCTGACCGACAGTGTCAACTGTGCAGGGTAACCGAATTACCCGGCAAGGCAGGAGCCCATGGCTCAAACAAACAGTACCGCGTAGTGTTTGTATAAATGGCTATATTCTCTATGATAGTCCTGAGGGTAATTATTCCTCTAGGGTTAGCAATATAAGAGCATATGCCATGGCAACATAGGAATGAATGCAAAGAACACATGAAATGTCTTTCCTTTTATAGGAGAGCTCACAAGCATCAAACATATAAGAATAACAGTACAGGAAGTAATTAGACCAATGTAAGTGCTTATATAAATAGTCCACTAATCAGGTAATCAATAGAGAGTAAATAAGGGAGGTGCCAAGTGGCTAAGGGCGGAGTCCTATCTCCTGCTGGCCAATCAGGCTGTTCCATAAGGTCCCAAGGCTCCAGTTAGCTTGTGGTCCTGGTTACCGTCGATGTTAGGGTAGATAGCTTTGGTTCCTGGCTTGGTGAAAAGTTCTGGCTAATTTCCAAGTTCCTCAGCTAAAGCAGCCATCTTGTGCCGGCCCTGTGGCAGCATACCGGCCCTGCAGAGGTCACTACCGACCCTGTAGAGGTCACTACCGGCCCGGTACCGGCCCTGTGTACTGTGCTACCGGCACAGTATGGCTCTGCTACCGGCACAGCATCTTACCGATGACTGTAGGTGCATCGCCAGCGCATAGAGTGGAGAAGTGGTGTAGCGAACGCCCTGTTCACTAGTATCTTTCACCAAAATCTACCACAATATTGTATTGCTTCACTTATCAATTCTGTATCTATATTATTGGTTATGCTTGCAACTAGGTCTTTTGTTTCTTGTAAGCCAGCCTATATAGGGATGGTCTTTAGCTACTACCATCGCTGTCACCTATATACACTGTACATCTCACTGTGTGTACTTTTCTCTAGGCAATAGCCTACCTAGGGAGGGCTGGAGTCAATGAAATTTAATTATACTTGCAACACTGACTGGTTTGTCTAAGCCAAAAGTTCCTTTTGTGTTGCATTGTTTCAGCAAAGTTTGTCGCTGGCCATTCTTGCACACTGTCCTCTCTGGAGAGAGGTATAATACTTTAGCATAGTGGAGAATAGCAAAAACCATTTCGTCATCCCTAACTACAACATAATGTATATATATGCTGTAGAAGAAATTCATCTTTTTTATTGTTATAGGTTGAAATGTAAGTGAAAACAGAAACAAGTATGTTAATCTGTAGCAACTGTTAGCTGTACACGTGGTGTTGAGCCAAAGTTATGAAACAGATTTTAATGGTCTCCATAATGTTTTTTGCAAAAAATTTATGTAACAACATTTCCTTCATCTGTAATGATGCATTTCTGAGCATGTGTCAAGCCAAATGTTGCTACACTATTTGGTTGACAGTGCAGTGACTGTCTTTGATCTAGAGTTTTCCCTGGTTTCTGCCTGTGGTATTACATTTACAGAACGGAAAAATTTGTCGATTTCTTTTGTCTTATTGTTTTAGACACTCATACTGTAACCTTGATGCCATATGTATGCCTTTAGACACTCATACTGTAACCTTGATGCCATATGTGTACCTTTAGACACTCATACTGTAACCTTGATGCCATATGTGTGCCTTTAGACACTCATACTGTAACCTTGATGCCATATGTGTGCCTTTAGACACTCATGATGTAACCTTGATGCCATATGTGTGCCTTTAGACACTCATACTGTAACCTTGTTGCCATATGTGTGCCTTTAGACACTCATGATGTAACCTTGATGCCATATGTGTGCCTTTAGACACTCATACTGTAACGTTGTTGCCATATGTGTGCCTTTAGACACTCATGATGTAACCTTGTTGCCATATGTGTGCCTTTAGACACTCATGATGTAACCTTGATGCCATATGTGTGCCTTTAGACACTCATACTGTAACCTTGTTGCCATATGTGTGCCTTTAGACACTCATGATGTAACCTTGATGCCATATGTGTGCCTTTAGACACTCATACTGTAACCTTGTTGCCATATGTGTGCCTTTAGACACTCATGATGTAACCTTGATGCCATATGTGTGCCTTTAGACACTCATACTGTAACCTTGTTGCCATATGTGTGCCTTTAGACACTCATGATGTAACCTTGATGCCATATGTGTGCCTTTAGACTACAATATTTTTAAAACTTCAGTAAAATTCATGACCACAGAAGTCATTTATTGTTCAATATTTTGTTAATGAAACCAACATTCAAAACCTAGGCATTTCCTGTGTCAACATATGCAGCCAATCTCTCACTCGTAATGCATAATTAAGATACATTTTTTGCTCTATTCGCTCATCTTATTCTCAAATGGCACCATTCGGTGCAGCCTCATTAGTCATCGTTGATCTAAAAGCTTTTGAGGTGCTTGGTTAACAAACCTACTCTTTCATAGCTTTCGTTCCATAGCTTGCATTTTATAATAACTTCATATCCCATGTCAACAAGGTGTTCGACAGGTTGTGCTATAATGTGTCTAAAAAACTCTTTGCAACTCCTGTTTCATTGAAATAAAATTAAAATTGTTTCCTTTAAAATGTGTGGGTAGGTTTGGTAGCAAAAATGAATTATGATAGCCTACAAGATCAATGGGGCACCAGCGGACTAACAATGGGGCACCAGCGGACTAACAATGGGACACCAGCGGACTAACAATGGGGCACCAGCGGACTAACAATGGGGCACCAGCGGACTAACAATGGGACACCAGCGGACTAACAATGGGGCACCAGCGGACTAACAATGGGACACCAGCGGACTAATAATGGGGCACCAGCGGACTAACAATGGGGCACCGGCGGGTTAACAATAGGGCACCAGTTTGCTAACAATGGGCACCAGCGGGCTAACAATGGGGCACCAGTGGACTAACAATGGGGCACCAGTGAGCTAACAATGGCGCACCAGTGGATTAACAATGGGCCACCAGTGGGCTAACAATGGGGCACCGGCGGGCTAACAATGGGGCACCAGTGAGCTAACAATGGGGCACAAGTGGGCTAACAATGGCGCACCAGTGGACTAACAATGGGCCACCAGTGGGCTAACAATGGGGCTTCAGTGGGCTAACAGCGGGGCACCAGTGGGCTAACAATGGCGCACCAGTGGACTAACAATGGGGCACCAGCGGACTAACAATGGGGCACCGGCGGGTTAACAATAGGGCACCAGTTTGCTAACAATGGGCACCAGCGGGCTAACAATGGGGCACCAGTGGGCTAACAATGGGGCACAAGTGGGCTAACAATGGCGCAGCAGTGGATTAACAATGGGCCACCAGTGGGCTAACAATGGGGCACCGGCGGGCTAACAATGGGGCACCAGTGAGCTAACAATGGGGCACAAGTGGGCTAACAATGGCGCACCAGTGGACTAACAATGGGCCACCAGTGAGCTAACAATGGGGCACTAGTGGGCTAACAGCGGGGCACCAGTGGGCTAACAATGGCGCACCAGTGGACTAACAATGGGGCACCAGTGGACCAACAATGGGGCACCAGTGGTCTAATAGCCTAATCATGGTGTACACGATGGTCAGGTAACTGATTTTTCGATTACTGTATGCCAAGATGGTCGCAGTACATTATGTTACTAGAGACTGTTATCGGTTCAACATATAACATATCTCTCACATTAACTAAATTACAATAATGTATCATTCAACTGTGCAGGTATAAAAGGACATCTAGATGGAGACAGACAAAGCTGCATGCTCAACTATGCAACAAGCTTGGCTCTCGTAGATGATGCCATATATATTGGGGAGGAGTCTACAATACGTAGATTACCATACCAATTATCTAACAGTTACAACAGTATGTACTTCTTATCCTTAGGCTGTGGTTATTGATTGTGGTTTATGTATTTCTGATATCAGTAAATTCACATAAGTCAAATCTTCTAAAATTATTTTCTTTCAATCGGTGTCAAGAATATAACATTGATTTCAATAGAGTTAATTTATTAAAAGTACCATATCAGCGCTACATGTTTTAGTTACCAAATTAAATATATAATTAACAATAGCAATGTAATCATAGAAATATTTATTTTTTTGTATATTTCACATATCTCATTGACACTTGTTTAAATATTAACCTATGGCTTCTTTTTGGTTTGTTGCTATTTTTAAACTGCTGGTAAACTTATCATAGTTCCAAGAGACATATTAGAGGTGCTAAATGTTGCTGTCAAACTCAGTCTTTAGATCTGATGCTAATTGTAGGCTCAGTCACAGATGTCTCAATTGAACTTGAATCCTGGTGTGGAGAGCCACCAAGTATACCAAACACCAGATACACAGCGCTGGAGAGTTATCCATTTGGTACAGAGATATACTATCAGTGCGTAGACAGCTATGTGATGGATGGTCAGGAAGACAGCAAACTCACCTGTGCCTCAACAGGAAATCGAACTTTCTGGTCTGGAAGACATCTGGATTGTAAAATTTCCAAGCTATTTGGTAAGCAAAAAAACGGTGACTAGTAAGTTATACTGGCATACTTCTAATTTGGCAATTATTGGACGATGGTAAGATAGAACGTTAATAATATTGTGAAAACCATCTGTTTGTTTTTTTTTGTGTGTCTGTTGTTCACGTTTGCTCAATGCAATTACAATGTTTTGTAACTGCATTACACTAACATAGTAGAGAAGTGCTGTGTAAACAGTCTAGTAAATCGCTTGGATGCAAGGTCAAATTTAAGTTTTAATTTTTCCGAGCCAAAGATTTTGGTTTTTTCAACTTTATATGTATAGGGGTAGGTAAATCACGAAATGTCATATTTTGTTGATACCAAGTGGGTTGGATACCAAACAAAAGAATCATAATTGGTATATGAGTATTATTAATCGTTCATAACTTTTTGGTTTTTGCAATTTAATCATCCCAGTAGTGAATGCAACAGTTAAGAAAATGCAATACAAGACAGTATATGGTTCGATGTTCCCACTGTCCCTATCACATATCAAACAAAAATCACAGCTAATGGAATGGGGTTTAGCAAAAGCAGTTGAAAAAAGACCCCGTTGCTCTTGAGGAAAGGAGGATATAAAAATAAAGCAAGACAAGGGATAAGTGGAGATGGAGTGGAGCATGGCAACAAAAGAACACGTGGGCAATATTTATATGAACTGGGAAAACAGCAAGAAAAATATTAAAAAGATAAAAAGTATCTGTATGTACGATAAGACAGTGATAAATAAACGCTGTGACACATCTGATACGAGTTTCAATCATGAGCCTTTGTACTGTTTGTCCTCATGGTTACCTGCTTTTTCTTGTAGCTGCAGTGATAGTTCTATCTGCTGCTACTGCCATATCTCTGGTCGCTCTATCAGTAGTCAGTGTAAAGCTCTACATAGAACTTAAACGAAAGTCTGTGCAGCAGACAGAAAAAGGTGGCAACCAATTGAGAGAACGAAAAACTTTTAAATTCTCTCGAAATGATCCCCTTCCACCAGTGCCAACTTCAATTGAAGATGATCCCACAGGAGAAAATTATGAACCCATTGATGGAGATCCACCTTACCTGGTGGCTAGCACACTGGATGCGGTATCTTACATTGGTCCATCGTCATTTACCACTTAGTGCCATCAGCTAACCATGCTTATAACAATCGTAGTGACTGTTGCTAAGCTTCTACTGAGCATTGAGATTTGGGTTCATCTTTGTTTGAAGTTATCTTGTTTACCAAAAGATTGACTTTAATTGGTCAGATCGGCAACACATTGACAGTGTTTGACACACATCTATGTGATAATTTATACCTGCCTGTTTTGTAGTACGAATTTTTGTTATTGGCTGCATCTGTTAGACTATCGCTGTTATACCAGAGTTTTGGTGTTTACTTGAGTCTTTTTATCAGAACAGTATCATATTTTTGTGCGTCACCCAACAACTACTAGCAATTAGTTTAACTACCTCAGCAAGTTGGATGACATACCGATGAAAACCAATGATTACCATTGCGGATTCAAGTAAAGCATAGAAAACTTGGCTTTCTTTTGAAGGGTTTCTTTAAAATACATGATCTGGTTTAGCTTGATAAACTTTTATGTAGAAATAATCGGTTATCCTCAGCAAGATACAATAGCTTTTAATATTACTGTGTAGCTAAATGTAGCTAATTGTAGCTTATTGTAGCTTAATTGTAGATTTGCTATAGTCAGCAAATGGTTGTGACCTAATAATTAGTAGTTTTATCAAAAAACCATAAGTTTCCTTTTGCTCACTTTTACAATGTGGCCCACACCAACTACAACACCATTGGCCACTCTGACAGAGAAAGGATTACATTTACTATATAGCGAAGTATTCTATGCGAAAGTAACAACAGCCAAAATAAAAGTGTTGGGCTATTAAACTATAGTGTTAGTTTGATCACTATGAAAGTATTTTCTTCATATAATTTCTTTAATACTGTTACTTTGCAAATAGCGTGTGTCTTATTATTAAATAATATATATAAACTCTTAAACATACAAACCAAAATGCAGATATTTGCTGTAGATTTTTATGCCCTATTCACTGTGCGTCAGTCAAAATTATAACAAATTGATTAAACCATAAAAAGACAGCCAAGAAGACACTTACAAGACAACATTTCCTTTAGGTAGTATAGTAGCTCTTTGGGCTTACGTAGTCCTGTGATGCCATCTGTAGCTCTGAAGAAATGAAGAAGTTGATGTGTCAAACTAAACTCATAAGAGTTGTCTCTCTCTCATCAGTAGACAACTCTTATGTTATAGTCCGGACACAAAAGCTCAGGCATCTGATTGGAGATAAAATGGAAATTGCAGGCTTGGTATAAAATCCGTAAGCTTGCTATTTATGCTTTGTGTCTTTTGATACACATGTTTTTGTACTGAAGTTAATAAATTTTTTTTTCAGAGCCAATGGCGAGCAGTGGTGAAATTACTTGCAATCAGATGGTTTGTGGCTGCTAGTATTTTGGCATTTTGCCACAACACAAATAATAATTTAGCATCTATTTTCCTCACTCCAAGTACTGTCCAAATTATTTTTTCATGTTCTCTGATCTGATGCAACTACTTTAAAGAGTGCCCTTGTGGATAATTAGCTTCGAAATACTGTTAGCAAACTGCCTCTAGCTCGAGCTTCTCTAAACTACTGGTGTACAAGCAATGGTACGACTGCATGGGAGTCCCAGCCTCTCAGCCATCACAGAAAACTGATTATAAGCCTAAACTAACCTAACCAACTTGGTAGAGTCCAGCTGGTCTAACCTGGCCTGACCTGGCCTAGGCTAGCCTGGTCTGGCCTAGGCTAGCCTGGTCTGGCCTAGGCTAGCCTGGTCTGACCTCACCTGGCCTAGACTAGTCTGACCTGGACTGGCCTAGGCTAGCCTGGCCTGGCCTGGCCTAGCCACGCCTAGCCTGACCTCACCTGACCTCACCTGACCTGGCCTAGGCTAGTCTGACCTGGACTGGACTAGCCTAACCTGAACTACCCTAGTTGGGGTTGTGAAGTAGATGTCATTTTTAATAGAGTGTTTAATGATGCATGTAGTTATTTTACATAACAGGCCTCAAGTGAGTCACTGTCACCATTTCAACTTTTCTTTAGCTTTGCCGACATCTGTTGGTTATGTACAATCACACTATTTTTTCCAAAGGTGACAAGAGTGAATATGACATACAATGAGTTAGCGCTTCAACTGACTCTAAGTAAATGAGACAAAGGTAGGTTTGTGCTTATTACTCATTCATTATCTGCTTCATGAGATACTTCTATTTTATGTCACTTTGTAATACATGCTTTTACTAGAATTAGGAAGTGAAAAACAAAAAGTTTTTGATAGTAACAAAATCCTGGTTCACCAATTCAAGAAGTTACTTTGATTACAAATACAAACAATAATTTTGCTGTTACTTTTGCTTTGACTCAAAAATAAGATTATTATTAACTCATGCCCATAAGCGATGACTATAGAGAGTTAACTATTAAACAAAACTAAAATATATTGTAGTTATGGTAGTCATATTTCACATAACAGGTTATAATCGTATTTAATAATCTATTAAGGTGCTGATAAACTTATAAATTGTTTAAAATGATAGATTTGTGTTTATGTGATTTTGATATATCTACCATTAAGTTGAAACCACTAAAAATCTTAACTAACCTAAGATTGAGTGGACACAAAATAGCAGTTTCGACTGTTATCTTTTGAATTATAAAATAAATTGATAAAATATTAGATCTATGAAAAATAAACAGGTGTGCAGTCACAATGAGTTGCCAATATAGTCTAGTTACCTAAAAACAGAAACTAACCAGGCTCCTCATACTGCACACTACCTGCACTATCTACTCTAAGACTAGGGGTGGTATAATATTCTGAATCAGGTTCAGTAACTTCGTATTGCTCTGTAAACTGTGATCGAGGTGTTTGTGGTAACGGTAGGCTTATTGTATTCAATTGCTGCTTATACCTTGTTGACGGCACCATGTACTCGTGTTTGACCTCCTTTAGTTGTTGAATGATAGATTTACGTTGTGATTCTTTCTTGACCAGAACTACTACCAGCACTAGTAGAGTTATGAGGTATACAGGAGTTGTAACTGCGACTGCAACTGTAACATTTCAATAGTCAAATTAGATAACTGCAATAAAACCTGGCTTACTAAAATAACATAATGTTTGCAATTTTGGTGATAAAAAAATGTATTTATAAAATTGTACTTTTGCGAGCTAGGCTCAGTTTTTGGAGACAGTTTCAATCAATCATGATAATACAGCTGAAAATTTTTGTTTTCCACTGCTATCCCCAGTTATGGTCATGAAGGATGAGACAACAAGATATGTCAGCTAAATGAATGCGTCTACTACCAGTGATGGGGAAAGAACGAGCAACGAAAGTCGTGAAGACAACCAACAAAATAATCCATAATCAATTAGATCTTGTGCAGGTTCACTAACTTTCAATCAAGTCATTAGTTTGCCAACTGAAAACACAACTTCGGTTTTTTTCCATGGATTAGTCAGCAAGAACTAGGTCATAGTGTGGTGCCTGTCATATAAGCAGACTGTTGACAATCAGGGGTTACAGTCTCCCTACTCACCCAAAGACTTGGAGGGTTTGCATTGAATTTGTTCACCAGCCCAGATCATGCTACCCCCATCTTCTGTGCAGGTTTTCTTGTTGCTCATCTGATCATCCATCACGTAGCTGTCTACGCACTGATAGTATATTTCTGTACCAAATGGATAACTCTCCAGCGCTGTGTATCTGGTGTTTGCTATACTTGGTGGTTCTCCACACTGGACTTCTGAATTACCATCTGTTTGATCAGTGCTAGTTGCCAAGCCATTTCCTACTGCTGCTGGGGTCTTAGAGTTCTGGGAGCTGCCTACAATTGCAATAATGGTGTCTTGTTTTAAATGATAAATTGATATCGACAATTTAGGTTGTATACTATCTTTTTTTAAAACTGTCCGCTCGTTTAAGAAATCATTTCTGCTCCAACACTTTTTACAGCCATTAATAGTTACAGTTAAACTCTAGCTCTTTATTTTTCCTTTTTGCGATTATTTGATTGAGTTTTATAAATTTGTAAAACAAAAAGAGCTGGAGAATCTCCATCAACCATTTTTGTAAAGCAAGAACTCCAAAGAAATACTTAAATTAAACTGGTACCGCACACTCAGTTTGCTAAATGTTCTAATGTTTGCCTTGTCAACGTTTGTGGTCACCAAACATAGCCAGAAGACCATAACCTGCTCACAATCCGAAACTTGTTTGTTGTATTTCTATTTGTCACATCAATTTAATTGTTATAAGATGGCTTAAAAACTCTGCACTGAGAAATAATTTCCACCAGCAGCTGTCATGCTGTCTATCAAGAGAGTGCTTTTACTTCGGAGTCAATTGTTTCGAGCCCCTTGGGGAGACAAGTTCTTCAGAGAGCTGTTCTAACTATGAATCAGAGTGAAGCAAATCAACTGTAGTTAAAAGCAATCTTGCTAATCCATGTTTTTAAAGTCTTCTTTCTATAGATTTCTCGATTGATATGTAACAAATGTTTTAAAGTATAAAAAGATATCATGGTACATCGTTGGCTCAAGATAAAATCCAATACTTAACTAGTTACAGCAGCAGTAGTACAATACCTATCAGCTGGCATGGACACTTTCATATTTCTTACAGCATACAACTACCGTATCACAAATGGAGCATTTGGAAGGACTTTAATAAATCATTAGTTTTTGTTTAGATATGGTGGCCTTTTCTGCTGGGATATGATCTCACTTTCAGGATACAAGGTTGAGTATTCGATGAGACTTAAACAAAATTCATGTAAAAATCGAAATAAATTCTCTCAGGTTCATTTGATTTAAATGGTAACAGACCTGCAGCTCTTTCAAGGCCACTCACGCTGCTGGAGTTAGAGAGCTGATATGGTACTCTACGGATGGTGCTTACTTCCCCTATCAGGATAGAATCATCTAGAACTGCTATACTTGTAGCATAAGTCAGCTCACAACTTCTCTTATCTCCATCCAGGTATCCTTTCTGACCTTCAGTAGCAGGTAATAAAATCAATGAAAATATTCTTCTTGTTTTTATAAAAAAAAAATCAAAAATGAGTTATGATTTTTCTCGCAGGTGAATAGCTCGCATAAAAAAGCAAAGTTTCAGAAAATTGCAATTTATAATTAAATATAATAGTTGGCCTGATATTCTTGGCACAAGCAAATTTCATTCATTATTAACCTATGAACCTACAGGGCAGGTGAGTAGAGGGGAAGGAGAGGAAATATTGAACAATAACAACTTTTCGCTTACACCTGTTCGAAGTCCAGCGCCCTAGCTTTTACCTATTAATAGAGAATGTGTCACCTTGTGCAGTTGTTATTTAATTTCTGGTAATGGAAGCCCACCGCTCAGCAACCATTTTTTTATCCTATTCTTAATTTGAGACAAAAAGTGGTTTATGGAGTTTCTGAAGTTTGAAAATTTTGAATCTATATGTACTACGACCTGATCAGCTGTGTACAAATTAACAAATCAGCAACAAGTAGTTACACTTTTACAATCGTATTGTCAGACCTATTGCTTCGCGAGAATTTTGTTACTGCTAAAACCTAGTTTTATAAATGGATTCTCTGGCGACATTTGTGTGAGACTTTCTATCAAGCTTTCATTGCCATCAGAGCCAAACCATTACTGGCAAAACTATCGTACCTGTACAGATGACATCTACTTCCTGTAAATCTAAATCCACTACCTTCACAGCATGATCGTCGGATGCAGCTAGTAATATATTTTTGTTTAGTCGAACTAAGTCATGTATGTTACCAAATCCAGCAGTGCTAAATCTAGCTTTGGTAAACTGTCCATAAGTAGCCTCAGCACAGCCTACTAACCACGATTCCTTTTGGTCCTGAACATGCAATATACCATGGTAGGTGGCAACATAAAGTTCATTTTCGTTTGGACCAAAAGTTAAATAGCTGAGTTGAAACCTCTCGGCCTCATGTACTGTTGTCACTTGGTTACTGTTCATATCCAGTTTTCTTATTCTTCTGTTGTCGCTGTCTGCTATGTAAAGCAGATCATTATTGTCTAGCAAACCTTCAGGAAGTCGAAATCTTGCATCTAAGCGATGTCCATCAGTCGACCCAATCACACCACATCTACCAGCGTATGTAGATGACCTCCACATCGTTTGTCCATTACCTGCAGTTAATGGTTGAATCAGACGAAGACAATTTGACCACTTATCAGTCAAAATGTAGCCATTACTTGTTTGAACCAAAGAGATTATGGTAGTAAATCGACATTCTGTGCCAACCCCTTCCTCGTGTCCAGAAAGCTTTAGATCACCGACTATAATTTCTCCACTACTTGTTTTTTCATTCAACAATGGGATTGCTAAGAGTGCAGTTGAAATTCCAATAATGAAGTTTTCATGATTTTCTTTGTCTACTTGAATAATATAAATTTTTCTCAAGTCTGGATCTTGACTGAGTTGGTTAAAGGAGTCACTGAGGTTGTAAATGGTTTGGACTTCACCAAGCTGCAACGCGCTGCAAAAAATAGTTTTATTGTTCAGTATTTGATGATGTTGTGGCTTTTCTAGTCATAAAATTATATCAACATTGAGTTTCAACTTAAGTAGAATATATCTGCATAGACTGGTGTAGTGCCATGCCTGCAGCCATTCTCATTATAGACATAAATCTATATTGAGAGCTTAGCAGCAGAGATTACAGTTACATACTTTGTGAGCCATCACTGCAGTATAGACATATAACAAAACTATGTAGTGATGTGGAATGGTGAACTTAATTTCCAAGGTTCTTGTGAAATATAAGTGTTCACGAAATCCACCACTTTTATTTGACCAAGATTTTGAGGCTGTGAATTCAATTTTATCAAGGGAATGTATAACGAGTGCTGGAATTGATGATGAATACTTTTTGGGAAGTCTCAGTCGAAACTTGATTTCTTAGTAGTTTAACTTTTCAAGTGATATAAGTTAGCTTCCCTATACTTCATTCAATGTTGCTGCTGACTTGAAAATACTTTTCTACATTCTGTTTATAAAACTTGAATGTTTTTCTAGTAACGCTATGATTTAGTATTATAGCAATGAAATGAGGTGGAGTGTAGAAATCAAGTGCGAGCTACGTCACCATGATAAGCTCGCTGGAGTTGAACAAAACTACATCCTATACATCATTTACTTTTGCTCTGTTAGTAATCATCAGTACCAGATCAACCCTCAAGGAGCCAGTGCAGTGTACAGTGCAGTGTACAGTGCAGCAAGCAATGATTCACAACAACTGACAATGCTGAATATTAGCCATGCAAACTATGTAACGATCGTTCTCGCAGTAATTATAACATAAAACTGTTTCTCGTCAGTTTGGAGATGAAAAAGTCTGAATTTATTTCTGTCGATAGTAAATTTAATGGTGGTATTTTTGGACAAATATTTGCAACTTTGTTTTGATACTTACTCAAACTAGTTTAAAGACAAATACAGTTTAATATTATAACGGTACCTGATGAAGATTTTGTAAGTATTTGATATCGCTATCAATGCACATGAGATACTTTTGCGACAAAATGACTTATGATAAAGACAGCCGTAGTCACCATTAAAAGTGTAGAATAACCTACACATAACAACCATTATAACTAAAACAATGAATACCTGCTAATGAGTTGTACTGTTTGTAAGAGATAAGCCAACAAAAGTGTCCATTCCATACTCACGCGTTGATGTTGTATAACCCTTAGTCACAGAATGCTGAGTGAAATGGTGTGTAGGGTTGGTTGTATAATGTATGTGTGGTTGCCACTGACAAATTAATGAAGCAGTAAATATTATCTATGCTAAGCTAATGATTTATATTATATTAGCTTAGATGTCTTTGGCTTAGCAACTGAGGTTACAATGTAAGTCTGTATGCATAGATATAGACCAGTGTGTGTAGAGGAGGGAGAGTTACATCTGGTTGCTCAGTGATTGTATTTGCTATCAGCTAACTCAGCAATGGGTTTTGGGGCTGAGTTGAGAACAATTGTTATCATAAAGTACTTAGTTTATACTACAAACCGAAATGCTAGCCATGCATATCTGATTTTAGAGTTGTGTGCTCCTTTAAAACAACTCTTGCAGCTAACAAGGAGAGAATGTATGCAAGTTAGCTATATATATATATATATACCAAAGTATGACTGGG